>CANNZV010002137.1:0-112098 GCA_947561585.1 Caprella mutica
GAGTGTTTGAGTATTGTGAGTGTTTGAGTATTGTGAGTGTTTGAGTATTGTGAGTGTTTGAGTATTGTGAGTGTTTGAGTATTGTGAGTGTTTGAGTATTGTGAGTGTTTGAGTATTGTGAGTGTTTGAGTATAGTGAGTGTTTGAGTATTGTGAGTGTTTGAGTATTGTGAGTGTTTGAGTATTGTGAGTGTTTGAGTATTGTGAGTGTTTGAGTATTGTGAGTGTTTGAGTGTTTGAGTATTGTGAGTGTTTGAGTATTGTGAGTGTTTGAGTATTGTGAGTGTTTGAGTATTGTGAGTGTTTGAGTATTGTGAGTGTTTGAGTATTGTGAGTGTTTGAGTATTGTGAGTGTTTGAGTATTGTGAGTGTTTGAGTATTGTGAGTGTTTGAGTATTGTGAGTGTTTGAGTATTGTGAGTGTTTGAGTATTGTGAGTGTTTGAGTATAGTGAGTGTTTGAGTATTGTGAGTGTTTGAGTATTGTGAGTGTTTGAGTATTGTGAGTGTTTGAGTATTGTGAGTGTTTGAGTATTGTGAGTGTTTGAGTGTTTGAGTATTGTGAGTGTTTGAGTATTGTGAGTGTTTGAGTATTGTGAGTGTTTGAGTATTGTGAGTGTTTGAGTATTGTGAGTGTTAGAGTATTGTGAGTGTTAGAGTATTGTGAGTGTTAGAGTATTGTGAGTGTTAGAGTATTGTGAGTGTTTGAGTATGGTGAGTGTTTGAGTATGGTGAGTGTTTGAGTATTGTGAGTGTTTGAGTATTGTGAGTGTTTGAGTATTGTGAGTGTTTGAGTATTGTGAGTGTTTGAGTATTGTGAGTGTTTGAGTATTGTGAGTGTTTGAGTATTGTGAGTGTTTGAGTATTGTGAGTGTTTGAGTATTGTGAGTGTTTGAGTATTGTGAGTGTTTGAGTATTGTGAGTGTTTGAGTATTGTGAGTGTTTGAGTATTGTGAGTGTTTGAGTATTGTGAGTGTTTGAGTATTGTGAGTGTTTGAGTATTGTGAGTGTTAGAGTATTGTGAGTGTTTGAGTATTGTGAGTGTTTGAGTATAGTGAGTGTTTGAGTATTGTGAGTGTTTGAGTTTTTTCTAAATTAGGGTACCGTTAAAACTTTCTGTGTAAGTTTTAAAAAGCTTCTTAAACTGTTTGTCTATTTCATATTTATTGAGCAGTAAAAGTCAACTTACTTTCTAAATAAAATGTGAATAGAGAAATTTCAAAAAGAAATAAAAAATCAAGAGACCTGCTGTACAACAAACTAGCGGATACAACAAAGTACATTACAACCCTCTATGTTGATAAATTTAAAGCTCTTATTATTTGAAAAGTAATTTGATTACTTACTGTATGGAAGAAGGAGGACCATATAGGGGGTGGAGCACTAATAGATTAGGGTTCTGCCCACTGTTGGCTCCACCTCCGTGCCGACCAATAAGAGAAGAGTTAACCTCAATAACAATATCCGTAAAAACATTATTCTTGCAGCACTGTATCGATTGAAACTTATGCGGTTGAAATATTATTTCAAAAACATTTTGCATTGTTTACTTTATTTCAAAAAATTGACGAAAGAAACCAAACTTTTTTGGCACATTGTTTATTAACGCTATTTATCTTTTTTCTAATTAAGTTTTATAGAAAGCAGTCCATTGTTATGTTGAATGTGGTAGAAGAAAGAACTAAAACCATAATAGAAAAGCTCTTCTAAAAAGCCTAACTCTATGAACGAAACAATTTGCTGTTGAATTAATAAAGTCATATTAGTCTTACATCCAATAGAGTTTAGATTATTGCTACTATTTGCTAAGTACAAATAAAAGAACTTGAGATTATTAAAAATGAACTCCATGGTTAGTACACCGGGAATATATGTTGGGTCAAATACATTGAAAGAAAACGATGCATCCAAAGAAAAAAGTACCTGTTAAGATTTCGACACAATTTAACTAATTTCATATTTCTAAAAAGAAAATATACAAATTATAATGATTGGTGATATTTTAAAATTGGTCTGGGTACAAGACGAAAATTAAGCCTAAGTGACCCTTTTCTCTGATAGTACATCATCACAGTGACCCTTTTCTCTGATAGTACATCATCACAGTGACTCTTTTCTCTGATAGTACATCATCACAGTGACTCTTTTCTCTGATAGTACATCATCACAGTGACTCTTTTCTCTGATAGTACATCATCACAGTGACTCTTTTCTCTGATAGTACATCATCACAGTGACCCTTTTCTCTGATAGTACATCATCACAGTGACCCTTTTCTCTGATAGTACATCATCACAGTGACTCTTTTATCTGATAGTACATCATCACAGTGACTCTTTTCTCTGATAGTACATCATCACAGTGACTCTTTTCTCTGATAGTACATCATCACAGTGACTCTTTTCTCTGATAGTACATCATCACAGTGACTCTTTTCTCTGATAGTACATCATCACAGTGACTCTTTTATCTGATAGTACATCATCACAGTGACTCTTTTCTCTGATAGTACATCATCACAGTGACTCTTTTCTCTGATAGTACATCATCACAGTGACCCTTTTCTCTGATAGTACATCATCACAGTGACCCTTTTCTCTGATAGTACATCATCACAGTGACTCTTTTATCTGATAGTACATCATCACAGTGACTCTTTTCTCTGATAGTACATCATCACAGTGACTCTTTTATCTGATAGTACATCATCACAGTGACTCTTTTCTCTGATAGTACATCATCACAGTGACTCTTTTCTCTGATAGTACATCATCACAGTGACTCTTTTCTCTGAAAGTACATCTTCTCAGTGACTCTTTTCTCTGATGGTACATCACCACAGTGACTCTTTTCTCTGATAGTACATCATCACAGTGACTCTTTTTTCTGATAGTACATCACCACAGTGACTTTTCTCTGATAGTATATCATCACAATGACTCTTTTCTCTGATAATGATAGTATATCATCACAGTGACTCTTTTCTCTGATAGTACATCATCACAGTGACTTTTCTTTGATAGTACATCATCACAGTGACTCTTTTCTGTGATAGTACATCATCACAGTGACTCTTTTCTCTGATAGTACATCATCACAGTGACTCTTTTCTCTGATAGTATATCATCACAGTGACTCTTTTCTCTGACAGTACATCATCACAGTGACTCTTTTCTCTGATAGTACATCATCACAGTGACTCTTTTCTCTGATAGTACATCATCACAGTGACTCTTTTCTCTGATAGTACATCATCACAGTGACTCTTTTCTCTGATAGTATATCATCACAGTGACTCTTTTCTCTGATAGTACATCATCACAGTGACTCTTTTCTCTGATAGTACATCATCACAGTGACTCTTTTCTCTGATAGTACATCATCACAGTGACTCTTTTCTCTGATAGTACAACTAGTGTACTTATGGCATTTTCCCAGTTCAAAATAGTTGCCGGTTATTCTCTGGCGTAGCAATAGAGTAGTTTACTATCGGCACTTCTCTGAAATTTCAGTCCATTCCTGTTTGTGACATGTTCATAACATGTTCATTCAAAGTTTATTGCAAGTCATTCAAAATTGTCTGCTTCATCTTAATATATTATTACTAACTAGAAATTGACTGGAATTTGGGCAAGATATTCTTATAATAATTTGTATTGAGAAATAAAAAGAGAAATAAGAATTTTTTCGTCACGATGTTAAATATATTTTATTATACTTCTTTATAAATAATTTTTTGATAATAAAAGTTCCCTCATTCTCACTAACAAATTTTATGTTTCCATTGTTTATATTAATAGTAATTCACATTTTTATACAATAAATTCATTTGCTTCTAATACATATATGTATAAGTTTCCATTCAAAATAAAGGAACAGTGATAGCATCTCTATTTCCATGCCACTTTATAAATAATTGTGGTTTTAATTGTAACAATTACCAAGCAATTAAATAGTAAATAGTCTGGTCTATTTCTTGGCAAGGTTTCAACATAACATTCACGCTTTTGACTATTTAATATTAATTAAAACAATGAAATTGGTAGCCGCAACTGAAACAGTTTGGATTGTTTGAAATAAAGCAATAAGAAAAATACATACACAGCTATTGCAGCCTTTGTAGTGTTGAGAAAAGTTTGAGAACACTTTGAGAACACTCTGAGAACACTCTGAGAACACTCTGAGAACACTTTAAGAACACCCTAAGAACTCTTTGAGAACACTTTGAGAACACTCTGAGAACACTTTGAGAACACTCTGAGAAAAATTTGAGAACACTCTAAGAACACTTTGAGAACACTCTAAGAACTCTCTGAGAACACTCTGAGAACACTTTGAGAACACTCTAAGAACACTTTGAGAACACTCTAAGAACTCTCTGAGAACACTCTGAGAACACTTTGAGAACACTCTGAGAACACTTTAAGAACACTCTAAGAACACTGTTTTCAAACTATCAACCAACAAATCGCTGCAATTTTCGAAAAGTAACAAACGAGATTTCGAAGCTTTAAAAGTAATCAGCGGAGATGGCAATTGTTTCAAAGTTTTCTCTTTATAGTTTTTTATTTCGTCTTCCTGGCTAATAACTAGCAACCAAAGTGCCATTATTCTCTGTAGTACTTGTGTTAGATGCTGTCAAAGTGAATTGTCAAGCACTAGAATTATACGATATTTTGGTCATAGTGAATATGTTCTACCATGAATATTCTGCAGTATATATTCTGCAACGTAGAATCATATTACCTCAATGAAAAGTTTCTCAAATGAAGATTAATAAATAAAGTACCAACTGTTGCCTAATTTGTTACGTTTCATTTGAATACAGACAGGTCCCGCTCTTATTACACAGCACTTTTATTACAAATGGTAATTAGAGCGAGGAATAACGGAAGTTACTATATAATTGTAATTCATTAAACATTTTATTTTCTATGAGTTAGAATAAATAAAATGGTTTTAAATAATCGATTTAACGTACATTGAAAAGAATGAAAGCCTAGCGCCAAAAAGATATTTCAGAATATAAACTCACCATTGGTTCGATATAACAAAATTATACAAATCAATAAATTAAAGTAATTACTCACCTATTCTGAGTGAGAGTTAAGCTATGGTTGAATTGCAATACTTTAAATCTATTCGCTACTTTGAACTTTCGTAACAGAAATTTCAATGTACGATAGTTGGTTAAGCCCTCAAAACCATTTTCTATAATCAAACTCATAGAAAATGATATGTTTAAGGAGCAACAATTATAAATCGGTATAATTACTTTACTCATACCTCTGACTTATTACCATTTGTAATAACTCCGAGTACTGGTTTTGGTAAAGAATTGAGTCATCCACATCATCTTTTTCAAGTTATCTTCGCAGTACTCGGAAAGTGAATCTATACATACTTCATGAACAAATGTTTGCTCTACCAATTTCTGACTAACTTACCATGGGCTACGATATCCCCCCCCCCCCTAATTTAGGCTAAGATCCCCCCCCCCTAATTTAGGCTAAGATCCTCCCCCCTAATTTGGGCTAAGATCCCCCCCCCCTAATTTTGGCTAAGATCCCCCCCCCCCTAATTTGGGCTAAGATCCCCCCCCCTAATTTTGCCATCAGTGCTTCAATTCCAAAGATTGGAAGAGCAGTCAGTGAAGCAATTCTCATTGCAGCTCAAAAATATCGAGCAGAATATTGGCAGTTTGGGTCCGTGAAAACCCACATTAGGACTTCCGAGAAATAGAAAAAGAGAAATGGCGAATATGCAGCGACGGGTCTTGAAGCATCCACTATTTGGAGGAAAAGTTATTGGAAAATGCTTTAGCAGTGTTGACTTTTGAGTATAAAATTCGAATTTTGTTTATGGTTCACAATTATAACAGTCACCCGTTGCGTTTAGATCTTTGATTTCAATCGATAGAAAATATCTACGACAATAAATGAATCCACTGATATCCAATCGTATTTAAAAAATTGTACTATCTTTCATTTTTCGTCGGACACTCCCGTTAATATTGTCAGATAATTTTTATTTACTATTAAATACACCTTCAAAAAAATTATTAATTTATCTATAGGTAAATAAAACAGACAACTTAAAGTAAATGAATAATTTCCTTTATGTTTGACAAATGAAGTAGATAAAAGTGAAATATTGCACTTTTTCTCACAAACGTAGGTTAGTCAGTCACATGCATTGTGTTGCAACTCTCTGCTGAAAATATTGCCCTGCATTCACACCAAAGATTAGCAATTCACTCTACACAAAAGAAGAAATAAATTCTTGTTCAGATGTTCTACCTCACCATTGTCTAACCTGTGTGATTGTAACAAATTATTGGTTGTGATAATTGGGTACTGAACGTAATTTGAAAGTAATTTCAAATTTCCTAGTTAATAAATTAATAAAGATAATGTAGGTATATAAAATAAGTTGTGGCTATTAGTGTACATATATATATGTAATTTATATTATAAATTAAACATACAAATCGTGCAATATAAAAGTAGAAACACCCTTAATTTGTTGATGGTAAATAGAAATGTATGCTTAATGATTAGTCTTTGCCATGTTTCTTATCTCAATCTTCTTCTCCTGCTGGCCCGCAACATAAAATAATGAAACTGAATACTTTTTTTAATTATATTCAGGCAGACCCTGCTTTTATTACACCCCAGTCTAATAAAATCTTTAATAATAGCGAAGCATGTCTCAAGTTATATCAGTACTTAAAGATGGAAGATGAAACATTTCACAGTAACTACAATAAATGAAACATAAAGTAATTAATAAATTCAGATTATTTCCTTTTATTTAATTACAGCGACCGTTTGACCAGAGCTATGAATATTCACATGAATAATAATTCATAGAGTGATAGTTATCGTATTATTTTGTACCTGCTCACCTTCAATCAATATTCCACTTAGTTCTTTTTTAGAATTTCAATTTAAAAGCGATATATTTTAAAGAAATTCTATAAAAACACAATTTGAATGAATGAATATGGCGACAATATTTAAATATATTATTTTTCTATTCATAGTTTTTCAATCAACATAACATGATTTACTAGGGAAATATTTTTTATTTATTTATTTAATTTTGCTAGGAGAATACATTACACCAAGTGATCTTTGTTCATAAAGTTTTAAGATTAGTATAATTAGAAAACAGTAGATCTGCCGACTAAAACTTTTACCGACTGATTTACGTCTATGTAGAGTGAATGTTGTAACATTACATAGGAGATGAGATTGCAAACTACGTCTATGTAGAGTGAATGTTGTAACATTACATAGGAGATGAGATTGCAAACTACGTCTACGTAGAGTAAATGTTGTAACATTACATAGGAGATGAGATTGCAAACTACGTCTACGTAGTGTAAATGTTGTAACATTACATAGGAGATGAGATTGCAAACTACGTCTACGTAGAGTAAATGTTGTAACATTACATAGGAGATGAGATTGCAAACTACGTCTACGTAGAGTGAATGTTGTAACATTACATAGGAGATGAGATTGCAAACTACGTCTACGTAGAGTAAATGTTGTAACATTACATAGGAGATGAGATTGCAAACTACGTCTACGTAGAGTGAATGTTGTAACATTACATAGGAGATGAGATTGCAAACTACGTCTACGTAGAGTAAATATTGTAACATTACATAGGAGATGAGATAGCAAACTACGTCTACGTAGAGTAAATGTTGTAACATTACATAGGAGATGAGATTGCAAACTACGTCTACGTAGAGTAAATGTTGTAACATTACATAGTTGATAAGATGGCAAACTTTCACCTTAGTTAGCTATCAAGTTTAAATTGAGGTAATTACAGATTAGAGCTCACTGGAGATGCATAATCTACAGTGTCTATTTATAACAGTTCTGTTACCAAGAAGTATTAGTAATACTAGTATTAGTAATACTAGTATTAGTAACAATAAAGTAATTGAAAATATTTTCTAATCATGATTTTGTAAATGAAAAAAAATTGATGAAAATATTTCCCAAATAAAGTATCTAGAGCATTTAATTAATTAACAAGGTAAGTATTTAATCTACTATTGGGAAATAAATGAAATAATTACCGATTCCTCTACTCCCCAAGATAAGTCTGTTCCCCATCCATCCCCAAATCCCCTCCAGTTTCTAGAAAGTACAATCAGAGGTTAATTCACTTGGCCCCATTCGAACATTGAGAAAGACAACAAAGGGGCCAAAGATCCAAGAAAAGAGTCAAAGAACCTCTACGTTTATTGCAAGGGAATGGGATGAGGAGACAGAAAGATTGGCTGAAGGAGCTTATTGATTAGGCAAATTAATTAGTTAAATGGATTTATTTAGTAGTTTACTGTATATAAAGTAGTGATGAAAATAATTATTGTATCGGAGATAAATAGAACTACAACTGAAATTAAAACTGTTTATGAATAAAACCTACTTAAATTTGAACTATATTCGAATCTAAACAGCCTCTACCTCTATCTAAACACCCTCTACCTCTATCTAAACACCCTCTACCTCTATCTAAACACCCTCTACCTCTATCTAAACACCCTCTATCTCTATCTAAACACCCTCTATCTCTATCTAAACACCCTCTACCTCTATCTAAACACCCTCTACCTCTATCTAAACACCCTCTATCTCTATCTAAACACCCTCTACCTCTATCTAAACACCCTCTACCTCTATCTAAACACCCTCTACCTCTATCTAAACACCCTCTACCTCTATCTAAACACCCTCTACCTCTATCTAAACACCCTCTACCTCTATCTAAACACCCTCTACCTCTATCTAAACACCCTCTACCTCTATCTAAACACCCTCTATCTCTATCTAAACACCCTCTACCTCTATCTAAACACCCTCTACCTCTATCTAAACACCCTCTATCTCTATCTAAACACCCTCTACCTCTATCTAAACACCCTCTACCTCTATCTAAACACCCTCTACCTCTATCTATTTTCTTCTCTTTCCTCCCACTATTTTCTACCCTAATTATTTTCTCTGTTAATTCTGTTCTATTTTCTGTTACTGTTTGATATTACATTTCAAAACTCAGTAACGCAATATCTTATTTTAACGATAAAATCTACTGAGAATTAGATATACGATAGGTATTTATTTTATATATACACTATATTAAATTACATTATAATGCTTTGTAATGATAACAATATATCTTTTTAATTATTTCTTTCATGTAGTTTGAATTATATATAATTGTAAATTTGTATTAAAAGCATGTGAAAAATATAACTATATTATCCATTTACAACTATTCGTGAAATAAAATTTATACTTTACAGAAAATTAATTAAGATAACTTCCTGTTATGTATTGAAAAATATTGACTTTTGAAATAATAAAATAAAATAAATAAACACATTTAAGTGAAGATGTTATACCGTAAGCAAGACAATTCTTATGAAAAATTATTGTCTTTTAAAATAAACAACATATTTAATTAATATGTTGCTATAGAAACAGTAAATGAGATATAAAAATAACAACAATTTGGTTAAATAAAATGATGTTACAAACAACATTAGAGGGAAAAACTTCACAACTCTTCTCTCACTTCGAAGAATTTCATCCAAGAAGGAAAAACATTGAATTTTATTCTAGCGAAAGTTTGGTGAAGATTCAGAGACTGAAACTTGAGTCTTCTTTGGTGACACAAGAGACAGTTTCGTCAAACACAAAATATAAGAAAATAAAAACATAAAATGTAAAAAAAAACACGAACAACCACCCAGGTTATGAAATGCAGTTGGTGATTGCAGACTTTCCATCGGTGATTATAATCGATAATAAAAAGATCATCTATCTACGAAAAATAAATGATTAGACAAAAATACGATAGTAATCATAAATTAAAAACACTTTCAGTCTATCGTCTTTCGTCGGACATCATCGACAATAAAACCTCAAGATAAAGTCTTTATTATGATATTTTACTATAAAATACCATCCATATTTACCGTAATTGAACGATCTGCCGACTATAAATTATCATCTGTGTTTTCACCTCAGGAGTTTTTACTCGTTTTGAAGTCTGAGTTCATAGGACTGCAGTTTAGGGAATTTGTTTTAAGGTTTAGGGATAATTTGGTAATTTCTTCGTCACTATTTTATTGCTAACTTGTTAATTAGACTATTTAATTATACCTAAGTATTTACATTTGATTACTTGGCTTCCGAATCCAGTTATGTATTATTTTGTTTCTGCAACCAATGTGATAAGATTGTGAAATGAGATTTAAAAATTACTTCAGTTCAGATTCTGATAAAATACAACATTCCATAATTTGATAGAAAATTATAATTCTTACATTTTAATGAAGCATAAAACTACTAATTTATATCAGTTGGAGCAAAACTGTGACACACTTAAAGTACTCGAAAAGTGGGAGTAACCGTGAGCCATGATGAAATAAACAAAAAACTTCTATAGCTAATATTGATCTACGACCTATGTCAATTTCCACTTACCGAGTACAGTGATTGTTGGAAATATATTTCTATTGACTTTAAAAAACTAATTTACATAAAATATTTAGAATCAGGTGAAAGATTTTCCTTCATATCTATTCGTCTTTGATGTCATAATGTCATTATAGTTATTTTGAAAAGGCATTTTCCTCTTTGAAAAGTCAGCTTTGATATCGAGGTGATACTTAAAAGGTTTGAATTACCAACAAATTATCAATATTTTAAATGATAAAATAATAAAACAACCTTGAAATATTATTTAAACTTTAGCAGAAGGAATAAATTGGTAAATACTTAACGAAATGAGTAAATACTTAACGAAATGAATAAATACTTAACGAACTTACGTAATTCACACAAATTATACAATATATATATAAATATCAAAAACCTGTTCTACCTTCACACATGTTCTCCCTTCACACATATTCTCCCTTCACACATGTTCTCCCTTCACACATGTTCTCCCTCCACACATGTCCTCCCTTCACACATGTTCTCCCTTCACACATGTTCTCCCTTCACACATGTTCTCCCTCCACACATGTTCTCCCTTCACACATGTTCTCCCACAGTTCCAACTTTATCCAAACCAACAACAGTGAGATTAGAATTTGTTTTTAACGCACCATTACCTATCGAATAACCGAGACACTTCAAAACTCGTGTTGTAATAATAGAGATTAAAATCTTAGAAAATAATCAAAGCTCATTCTTAAAATGGAAAAGAAAACCTTTTCATTGACACACAATTTGGTTTGGATTGAAAATGAAAAAACAGTCCAGACGATATAAAAGATTTTAGAGTCAAATAAAAGTTTTTATTATTTGGTACAAGTTTCTTCTTGTTAGACAACTGACAATTTCGTGAAAAAGGGATTAGTTGTAAATAAAGTGCACAGTGAAGAGTTAAAACAACCACCAATAGTTGTAAATTAAGTGCACAGTGTAGAGTTAAAACAACCACCAATAGTTGTAAATAAAGTGCACAGTGAAGAGTTAAAACAACCACCAATAGTTGTAAATAAAGTGCACAGTGAAGAGTTAAAACAACCACCAATAGTTGTAAATAAAGTGCACAGTGAAGAGTTAAAACAACCACCAATATTTGTAAATAAAGTGCACAGTGAAAGGTTAAAACAACCACCAATAGTTGTAAATAAAGTGCACAGTGAAAGGTTAAAACAACCACCAATAGTTGTAAATAAAGTTCACAGTGAAAGGTTAAAACAACCACCAATAGTTGTAAATGAAGTGCACAGTGAAAGGTTAAAACAACCACCAATAGTTGTAAATAAAGTGCACAGTGAAGAGTTAAAACAACCACCAATATTTGTAAATAAAGTGCACAGTGAAGAGTTAAAACAACCACCAATAGTTGTAAATAAAGTGCACAGTGAAGAGTTAAAACAACCACCAATATTTGTAAATAAAGTGCACAGTGAAAGGTTAAAACAACCACCAATAGTTGTAAATAAAGTGCACAGTGAAAGGTTAAAACAACCACCAATAGTTGTAAATAAAGTTCACAGTGAAAGGTTAAAACAACCACCAATAGTTGTAAATGAAGTGCACAGTGAAAGGTTAAAACAACCACCAATAGTTGTAAATAAAGTGCACAGTGAAGAGTTAAAACAACCACCAATATTTGTAAATAAAGTGCACAGTGAAGAGTTAAAACAACCACCAATAGTTGTAAATAAAGTGCACAGTGAAGAGTTAAAACAACCACCAATATTTGTAAATAAAGTGCACAGTGAAAGGTTAAAACAACCACCAATAGTTGTAAATAAAGTGCACAGTGAAAGGTTAAAACAACCACCAATAGTTGTAAATAAAGTTCACAGTGAAAGGTTAAAACAACCACCAATAGTTGTAAATAAAGTGCACAGTGAAGAGTTAAAACAACCACCAATAGTTGTAAATAAAGTGCACAGTGAAGAGTTAAAACAACCACCAATATTTGTAAATAAAGTGCACAGTGAAGAGTTAAATCAACCACCAATAGTTGTAAATAAAGTGCACAGTGAAGAGTTAAAACAACCACCAATAGTTGTAAATAAAGTGCACAGTGAAGGGTTAAAACAACCACCAATAGTTGTAAATAAAGTGCACAGTGAAGGGTTAAAACAACCACCAATTTATATGATGAGTATATAATTAACGAAATGAGTTTAATGGTTGTAACGGTTCAAACTATACTATTACTGTACCATGTGGTTCTAACGGTTTGAACCATGGTTATAATGTACCATGTGGTTTTAACGGTTCAAACCATGGTTGTAATGTGGCTCCAAATTACCAGCTCGGAGAGATCATTAATCTCGAATAAAAAGCTCGATAGTTTTAGGGAATTTAGTTCCAGAATGTGCCTGGGGTGCAAATAATGAACTTTCTGGGGTAACTTCTTTCAATTTACTCACCCTGTATATCTCTCCTCATGTGAATTTCTCTGAGGATTTCTAGCATTTATTTGTTAGAGTGGAGCTTGATTTTATTCTAGTTATTGAATAGGCTTTTTTCTATACATTCTAATGTTGGAATAATTTTTTATTTAACAGTATATTTAAATATTACTACGAAAAAGAATAAATAATTAGCTCAATGATAGATATCAATGTCTATAATACAATTCACTTTTATTCAAGGATATAGTATCTCAAATTATATTGATGATTAACATAATTAAAATGTTCTTTATCTTTTCTTTATCTTTTTAAATTAAGTATGTAAAAGTATTTCTCAGATTTTGAAATGAACCATGTATTATTTTTTCTATTTTCCATATTGATTTCATTGAAAAAAATTCTATTCATAATTTTTTTGATGCCTTTAATTTCTGAAAATAAAATAGAGTAATTTATTCTTAACAGTATTTTCCTTTTATTCCTTAGTATTCAAAAATATGTTTTATATTTTCAATGTTTTAGAACTTCAAAATAAATTTTTCTTCTTGCGTTGAGGAATATTCTTCTCGGTAAAACAGGTCATAAATTTCCATCAACTGACCGATACTTACGTCAGCTTAGTTGAGATTCACTGCCATCTACTCTGTCTAACTCTATACATCTTTATATATGTTAATTCTCTCTCTTTCCTTATCTCTCCCTCTATTTATCTATATCCTCCCTCTCTTTCTCTCTCTTACTCACCTGATGGAGAAATAAAGAGCACAAAAAGTGAGTGAAATATTATCAGTAATCTCCGTAGACTGATTATATAGTAAGTGAAATATTATTAGTAATCTCCGTAGACTGATTATAAAGTAAGTGAAATATTATTAGTAATCTCCGTAGACTGATTATAAAGTAAGTAAAATATTATTAATAATCTCCGTCGACAGATTATAAAGTAAGTTAAATATTATTAGTAATCTCTGTAGACTAATTACAAAGTAAGTGAAATATTATTAGTAATATCCGTAGACTGATTATAAAGTAAGTGAAATATCAATAGTAATCTCCGTAGACTGATTATAAAGTAAGTGAAATATTATATGTAGTCTCCGTAGACTGATTATAAAGTAAGAGAAATATCATTGGTAGGTTGTCCAGTATTTTCTAATATATTCAATTTTATAATTCCATTAATGGTCTAACATGTATTTTCACTCATTAAAAATATAAGTGACATCATTTAGCAAATGTTCAGTAATTCTCATTATTAAATATTCCTTTTGACGTTTGCAACAAAATCTCTAATGGAAAATCCTGGTAATTTTAATCTAATTATAATGGAGCATTAAAAGCTACAATATCTATTATTTTGCTACTCTCGCTATTTTAAATAGCGTTCAAATAGCTACAATAGTCTCTCTTATTTTGCTACTCTCGCTATTTTAAATAGCGTTCAAATAGCTACAATAGTCTCTCTTATTTTGCTACTCTCGCTATTTCAAATAGCGTTCAAATAGCTACAATAGTCTCTCTTATTTTGCTACTCTCGCTATTTTAAAAAGCGTTCAAATAGCTACAATAGTCTCTCTTATTTTGCTACTCTCGCTTTTTTAAATAGCGATCAAATAGCTGCCATCACCAGACCCGTTAACTGTCATAATAACTCAGTAATTCTTAGAAAACTCCACGGATTTAACTCCTAAAGTTATGGAGTAAGAATAAGTTTGTCAGCTGTGGGAAATGAACAAAATAGGAATGTCGGAATTAATGATATGAATTAATGATATGAATGACTGAATAAATACCTAGACAAATATTACATTTTTGTTAATTTTTACTTGTAAATATTACTTTTTTATTCTTTCTTATTTGAATATATTACCTTTTTATTCTTTTTTATTTGAAAATATTACATTTTTATTTATCAAATGTAGCTTCAGTCGAAGTATTATATTTCCAATTTAAAATTGTAGAATTTATTAGTTGAAATGATAAATATAAATAAATATATAACTTGTTAACTTATATTGGAAATTTCTATATAAGAGATATAGAAATGATTGAATTCCAAATGAACTTCAGTGAGGAAATTTCTTCATAAATACATAAAAATTGAAAGAATTTTTTAATTGAAGTTTTCCTATCATAAATGCAAATCAATTATGGATATAAAAAACGTATTTTGATTATCTTTTCAATTATCATACCATTTCGTAACCAGGTTACCTTATGTATTACCATATCGTATCCAGGTTACCTCATGTATTATCACTCCGTATCCAGGTTACCTCATGCATTACCACATCGTATCCAGGCTACCTTATGTATCATCATATCGTATCCAGGTTACCTCATGCATTACACTACCGTATCCAGTCTACCTCCTCTGTTCCTCACTGTATCCAGTCTACCTCCTCTGTTCCTCATCCCTTGCTTTGCTCTAATTCATCATAATGAGATGCTAACATTTGCAGTCAAACATGTTCCCTTTGCTGCATTTCCCTCAGAGCTTTGAAGGTAACTTCCACCTTAATTAGAGGGTAATCACCTTGAGACAGGTAGTGTACTGTTGACAATTACCTTGAGACAGGTAGTGTACTGTTGACAATCACCTTGAGACAGATATATTGTTGACAATCACCTTGAGACAGGTTTAATGTTGTCAATTACCTTGAGACAGATATACTGTTGACAATTACCTTGTCACTGATATACTGTTGTCAATTACCTTGTCACAGATATACTGTTGACAATTACCTTGTCAACAAAAATGTCAACATGACATAGCTGCAATACTTTGGGAAATCCTTTGAGCTATTCTAATAAAATTCATCCACGGAAAACTCGACCGTACATCTAATTTTTCTCAAATTACGAATACAAATAAATAAAGATATCATTGAGTGTTAAGGGGACTCTTTGGTTTTTTTTTTATTAATAAGGATAGAAATTTGAAACTTCACATACGTTTGTATCATGAGCAATGCAGAAATTCTTATTTAGGAAAAAAATATGTACGACCCCCCCTTCTAACCCCCCGAGGGGCACTTCATAAAAAATGCTATTTCTCACAAACTAAACGAGAGAGAAACAAACCGATTTCGGAAATGAATTCCTGAGACATTTTCACATATTTGCTGTTTGGGTTTTTCTTATTTTTTGCATTCAGCTTTTAAAATTTTGAAAAAAATATCATTTATTTTATTTCTTAAAAAAATCTATATGCAATAAATTGAAAAAGAAGCAAATGTACTTTATGTATAACTGATCATTGTGCACTTTACAGATTTTATCTAGGTTACCTATAACCAAAGAAATAGGATTTTGAAGTTTGAAAATGCTACTTTTCACGACATGGCAATTTGTCCACAGAAGAAGACGCTCACCTTCCCGCCTTAGTTTTAGGTATACGTTTCACTTTAGTTAGTAGTACTAATACAAAGTTGTACTCATCATCATCCTTTACTTCTTTTTTCTTTGTTTCATAAAAAAAATGTGAGAAAAAAGTCAATTTTTGACCATTGAGTACAGTGGCGCACATGTACGTTTATGATCGTGTAGCTCACCTACGAAGCATCAGATCATCCTGAAATTTTGCGTACATCTTCTCTAAACTATATTCTTTCATATTAGAACATAAAAAAATTGTGCATCAAATGTAATCTGGTTGGGTGAAAATAACATTTTCATCAACAGTTGTAACTGTTGATGAAAATTTCATTCAATGTAATATAAATATGTTATATATTATAAAACATTATCTGCATCATTTATTCGGTGTGTATTACAATACTATCTCTTATAAATTGTAGCCAATATCTCGATATTTTTCTCTTCTGTGTTGTGTGTCGCCTCTCTTTGTTTGAATACAAATAAAAGAATTTGATTCTATCATTCGTGGTAAATTAAGTAGTACAATGTCTTGAACATTCCCTTTTTCAACTTGATATAACGGTTTTTCGTGTTCATTTCGTCTTCCACGATTTTCTCCAATGAATTTAGCTTCAAATTCGTTAAAAAACTCAATTGTCATCTTCGCATAAATCTTCATAAAGCGCCAACAACATCTTCAGGTGGTGAGAACGAAAATGCACATCTTGAATAAAATTAGGACTACATCCCGAGCTGAATGTTTCATTAAGCAATCAATAAAACTAACGAATAAAACAAAGTATATTAACTATACATTATCTTTCTAGTTTTTGGTCGGTTTCACATCTTCGGTCATATAAAAATAACTATGCACGGATAGTTATTTTATTTCGTCAACTATGTATATACAGTACACTAAATTACTTTATATTTTATTTCGTCAACTATATACAGTACACTAAATTACTTTATATTTTATGTCGTCAACTATGTATATACAGTACACTAAATTACTTTATATTTTATTTCGTCAACTATATACAGTACACTAAATTACTCTATATTTAGACCTTTAACTTTACTCTTTTGCTGCATTTAATTTAATTCTTACGTCGAATGGACGAATTTTCCGCGAAGGAATATTCCGGTTACTCTTTTGTGTAATACCTTGAATAATGCTTTAATTTAATGGAATATTGAATAACCTATTTATTCATTCTTCAATTACTTACCTCAAAGTTTTCATATATAAATTTAGGGATTATTTATCCAATTGATAAATATTTTACATTATTTTCAAACTCTTCAAAATGAAAATACACAAAACTTTTTTCTTTTTGAGTACATACTTAAATAAATGAAAATTATTAAACACTATTGCAAACGAATATATAATGTTAATGTAATTAGCTGTGCAAAATATGAACTTACATGGACAATTATTAACTAGCATACTAAAGAATGTAAAAATGAGAACATGAAATTAAAAAGCAATCGACTGTTTTCAGAAATCCTTCCTTAGCTTTTCAAATCGTAATTTTATGACTTCTGATTAGCATAAAAAACACGAGATGTCGAACCCTTTCTTCGACCAGAAGATCGAGAGGCCAATTTTCTCCATGTCATCGCCAGCAAAAAAGTGGTCCATTTTTAAACTTCAGAGTTCGAGTCACTGAAAATGACATGCAGGTTCCTTAATGTTCCGAAGAATGTTCCTTTGGAACGTTCCTTGTTATTCCGTAAAAGATTTCATGGTACTATGAACGCAAGAGAATGGATCTGGGGTAAATACACAGTAGCCGATAGTAAGTTACAAAAAGATGTTAGTATTTCGATAGGAAGTGGTTAGGATGGATCTTTTCAGTGTACTTTTCAGTGATCATTCCTAGCCACTCTCTATCGAAAACTGAATGCATTTCTATAATTTGATCAAAATCCATTTATTCGTGAGTAAAGTGTCTACCTGCAACTGAAATCCTCTTCTTGCCTATAACTACGCGTATTGAATCTCCCATTCTTCCTGCTTTACATTCTTCCTGCTTTACATTCTTCCTGCTTTACATTCTTCCTACTCCCATTCTTCCTGTTGCCTTTATTGCAATTATGTGATCGAAAATGTGATGTGAAAGCGGAGTTGTCTAACAATTCGGAAATTAATGATGATTTAAAATAGATATCGAAATAAAATAATTGATCGAAATAATAATTAATAATATCGAAATAAAATAATAACTACTTTACTCACTAAAGTTATATAGACCGTTTACTCTATTCACCATTCACTTGCAAGTGTTTACATTTTCCTCTTTTTTGATGTTCCAAATAATGTCAGAAATGTGTTGGAGAGTAAATTAAATGTACAGATGTGAATATTGCTATTGTAAATATAATCACCTCAAAGGAAGAGTGTTTAGAGTAGCTTGTAGATATTTTCTCTTAAATTTCAATAGATTCTTTGTAACCAAAAAAATATCACAATGCATTGCATACCCAGGTAGAAAACAGGGTGAGCTCATAGAATATTTAGTGTTTTAGGAACAAATTACAGATTTATTCAGACGTGGGCGTGGATTACTCAACATAGATGAAATTGTATATTTGAAAATCAATGTAGTGGGATTTTGAATTTGAAAAAATAGTAATTGCCCATTAACATATAAGTAGAAATGTATTAGGAGCATTAAATCTTTGCTCTAACTTTTGGAAGATAAAATCAACTCGAATTAAATTGCGTTACTGTGAGAATTGAAAAGTTATATCTCTAACATTGTTGGAGTTTTCTTCATTCATATCACGAATGGTCTATTTACACTTATACCTATTACTCACAAGTGATAGATAGACCCTTTTCTTTATTTTGAATTCAATTATAATTGAAGTTAACAAATTATCTGTAAAATCTTTCTGTAAAATATTTGGGAAAATCTTCCTGTAAAATATTTGGGAAAATCTTTCTGTAAAATCTTTCTCCATTTCCTCACTAAAATCTCACTGAAAATCCCTCCTCAAAATTGGATGTCAAATAAACTTGGCATCAAGTAACATTTTATTGCAAGGAATGAAGACAAACGACTTGCAATTTGCTAATAATATTTGCAAAGCTTAATGGCCAATATGAAACGTAAGACATTCTCGGTCAATAACTGACTCTTTGTATTGCTAGTACTGATGTGTGGTGTACTGTCTCTACCAGTAATAACTGACTCTTTGTATTGCTAGTACTGATGTGTGGTGTACTGTCTCTACCAGTAATAACTGACTCTTTGTATTGCTAGTACTGATGTGTGGTGTACTGTCTCTACCAGTAATAACTGACTCTTTGTATTGCTAGTACTTATGTGTGGTGTACTGTCTCTACCAGTAATAACTGACTCTCTGTATTGCTAGTACTGATGTGTGGTGTACTGTCTCTACCAGTAATAACTGACTCTTTGTATTGCTAGTACTGATGTGTGGTGTACTGTCTCTACCAGTAATAACTGACTCTTTGTATTGCTAGTACTGATGTGTGGTGTACTGTCTCTACCAGTAATAACTGACTCTTTGTATTGCTAGTACTGATGTGTGGTGTACTGTCTCTACCAGTAATAACTGACTCTTTGTATTGCTAGTACTGATGTGTGGTGTTCTGTCTCTACCAGTAATAACTGACTCTCTGTATTGCTAGTACTGATGTGTGGTGTACTGTCTCTACCAGTAATAACTGACTCTATGTATTGCTAGTACTTATGTGTGGTGTACTGTCTCTACCAGTAATAACTGACTCTTTGTATTGCTAGTACTTATGTGTGGTGTACTGTCTCTACCAGTAATAACTGACTCTTTGTATTGCTAGTACTGATGTGTGGTGTACTGTCTCTACCAGTAATAACTGACTCTTTGTATTGCTAGTACTTATGTGTGGTGTACTGTCTCTACCAGTAATAAGTGACTCTTTGTATTGCTAGTACTGATGTGTGGTGTACTGTCTCTACCAGTAATAACTGACTCTTTGTATTGCTAGTACTGATGTGTGGTGTTCTGTCTCTACCAGTAATAACTGACTCTTTGTATTGCTAGTACTGATGTGTGGTGTACTGTCTCTACCAGTAATAACTGACTCTATGTATTGCTAGTACTTATGTGTGGTGTACTGTCTCTACCAGTAATAACTGACTCTTTGTATTGCTAGTACTTATGTCTGGTGTACTGTCTCTACCAGTAATAACTGACTCTTTGTATTGCTAGTACTGATGTGTGGTGTACTGTCTCTACCAGTAATAACTGACTCTTTGTATTGCTAGTACTTATGTGTGGTGTACTGTCTCTACCAGTAATAAGTGACTCTTTGTATTGCTAGTACTGATGTGTGGTGTACTGTCTCTAACAGTAATAACTGACTCTTTGTATTGCTAGTACTGATGTGTGGTGTACTGTCTCTACCAGTAATAACTGACTCTTTGTATTGCTAGTACTGATGTGTGGTGTACTGTCTCTACCAGTAATAACTGACTCTTTGTATTGCTAGTACTGATGTGTGGTGTACTGTCTCTACCAGTAATAACTGACTCTTTGTATTGCTAGTACTGATGTGTGGTGTACTGTCTCTACCAGTAATAATTGAGCCTATGAATTTGATTAGATAATTTGAGAAGACATATAATTTATTTTTTTCTTGTCAGATTATTTCAGCACCTGACCGTACCTACCAAATCTAGTTATAATGAAATGGTGGTTCTGTCCCGGGTGAAATTACGTTCAAAATTTAGAAATAGCGTAATCAACGCATAAGGTTTTGAGATATCGTCTCTACTGCATAAGTGTCTATCGATACAGTGCTGCAAGTATAATATTTTTACGGATAAACTCTTCTCTGATTGGTTGACAAGGGGGAGGAGCCAACAGGAGGTGGAGCACTAAACAGTTAGCGCTCCGCCCCCGTTGTGTCCTCCTCCTTTCGTATAGTTAAGAGTTGAATTAGATTACTCCTCAAATGATAGAGCTTTAAAAGTCTCAACATAGATGGCTTGTAATGTAGTTTATTTTATCCGCTAGTTTGTTGTACTGCACACTTCATAATTTCTCCATGCGTTACGCCTCCCTATACACTTATTGGTCAATCTCCACAGCCAATCAATGAGTTAGTAACCTTAAAAACATTATCCTAAAAAACTTATCCGCTGGAACAATATTTTCAAAACTATATTCATCGTAGTAGTAACGTTATAATTTCTGACCTTAAAGCAGCAAACCTTTACTAAATGAACTTCCATGGTACAGAAATGAAGAACATTCATAGAATATATCTAATTTCACCAATTACTAATTACACAAACGTTTTAATATGTCAAAAGTGTTCAGTGAATTCGTTGCCAGTAGAAAACTAGAAATGTGAAAACTGGAATTCTCTCCGCCTAATTACTTTGCAGAGCATTAATTAAACCATGAAAAAACCACACCGACAATTATGACGTCATCAGACTAGAAAAAAGAGACAAGATTAGCTCTTAGTGGAGACAAAGAGACAAGAGTAGCTCTTAGTGGAGACAAAGAGACAAGAGTAGCTCTTAGTGGAGACAAAGAGACAAGAGTAGCTCTTAGTGGAGACAAAGAGACAAGAGTAGCTCTTAGTGGAGACAAAGAGACAAGTGTAGCTCTTAGTTGAGACAAAGAGACAAGAGTAGCTCTTAGTGGAGACAAAGAGACAAGAGTAGCTCTTAGTGGAGACAAAGAGACAAGAGTAGCTCTTAGTGGAGACAAAGAGACAAGAGTAGCTCTTAGTGGAGACAAAGAGACAAGAGTAGCTCTTAGTGGAGACAAAGAGGCAAGATTAGCTCTTAGTGGAGACAAAGAGGCAAGAGTAGCTCTTAGTGGAGACAAAGAGACAAGAGTAGCTCTTAGTGGAGACAAAGAGACAAGAGTAGCTCTTAGTGGAGACAAAGAGGCAAGATTAGCTCTTAGTGGAGACAAAGAGACAAGAGTAGCTCTTAGTGGAGACAAAGAGACAAGAGTAACTCTTAGTGGAGACAAAGAGACAAGAGTAGCTCTTAGTGGAGACAAAGAGACAAGAGTAACTCTTAGTGGAGACAAAGAGGTATGAGGTATTTTTATTTCAAAAGTATTCCAGAAAATCTATTAATTTTAATTTCTTTATTATTTTTAACCCTATTATCGTTCTTGTGATTACATTGAGTGACTTAAACTTAAAAGAGTTAAAATTATTTATCAAATATCTGTTCTATATTATTCAAAATGAATAAACTTTACAATAAATAAAAATGATATAAAATACTGGTGAATAGAAGAAACGTATTTCAAAAAACGAAATGAAAATTTTTCTATTCCAAATAAATCACTTGCAAGTTATACACTGAGATCTTATATTTCTTATCTTATCTTTCTTATCACTCGTTGAGATAAGAAAGTGTTGCGTGAGAAGAAGTTTCTGTAGAGATTGAACTCTCCTTTGATTGTTTTTAATCTTACGAATCTCTTTTATTACTTTAAAGTATTGAGATTGTTTCAAGGCACTTCAAATCTAACCAATATTAAGTAACTTATTACTGCTCAGAATGAGGTACACTATCATTATATACCCTTTGCATCATTCAGAACTAGTGTACTTGCCCGTTAAGAATAATATTATGATTTCAATAGTAATAATATTGGTTTATAGTTCAGTTGACAAACACGTATGAAATTCTGTTTAGTTATATTGTAAAATATTTATACTCTACTGAATTTCCATATTATCAATCGGGTAATTATAAACTCAATGTTGAAGCTTTTTACCTCTTACTTTTTACCCTGACGATGAATGACATCTTATTATTCGAAAGCTCGATTCCAAAGAATAATCTTCAACGTTGAGTTTATAATTCGCCTCTTGATGATAATTCAGTTTATTGAAATCCTTTGATTTTCTCTCGCAAAATTCAATAACAAATCTCAATGAATGGAATCTGTGTCTCTAAATTTTTTCCTTTTCTCTACTAATGATGAAAAGTTTCGAGTTTTGTCCCGGGATTTATTCAATGACACATTTTGTGTACAAAAAGAGTCACTGGAAATGCATTTTGAAATTGTATTTATTTTTATTATTCCCAGAATATCGCAACTGAACTCTGATGTGATGAGAAGAGTGATAGAAAATACAGTGGGTGAGAGTTGCAGTTATTGAAGAGTTACATTTAGGTACTATGGTTTGGAATTTAAATTATATTTACTTATTACTTAAATTTAATGTACCTACAATTAACATTATTAGTTATTTTACCTACAATTTGCTCTTTTCATTTTGTATTCATAATCTCTCATATGAAAAATCTATGAGATATTATTTGAATTACGTAATATTCATATTATATAACTCTGAATCACCAGTTGAAATATGACTAACGGTGTGGAATAATACTATTACATTGATTAATAGTATTGCTTTTATCATATTGCGATTTGATTAGTGACTATGACTATTTATAATATATCTTAATTAATTTTATTATTTTATATGTTTGCAATATCGATTGATACGTAACATTTTATTTCAGTGATATTATTAGTGGGTTGAATGAGTATGGTTTTATTTACCGTTTTATTTCTTTATTTACCATCTCATTTCAGCAGTACACATTATTTTACAAAATAAATATTCAATAAAGTTTCCTTCTACTTTCCTTCTAATCCTCTAAATTGGTAATTTAAATATTTACTTCTCAGCTTTAGAGGTATTTGATAGTTTAAATATTTACTTCTAAGCTTTAGAGGCTCAAAAGTAGAGCTTTGGTTAAATTGTCACAGAAACTTTTAAACTATTTGCATTTCTGATGAAAAGGAGAAAAAACTTTAAATTATTACCAAAAAGTTATACAAATATATATTTGAGTATAAATTTTACTGATTCATAGAATAACAGTGAAAAACTTCTTAAATTGATCTTGTAAGATTCAATATGTAAAGTTCAATATATTTTTTGATATATTGAAATTCATTTTCTTTTTCAAAATGTATTTTTTTTTCAATATTTAGTATTTTATTCAATAATTAATTTTCATTATTTTTCATTATTTATAGTTCAATATTTTCATATTATCTTATATAACACACTGCAAATACTTCAAATTAATATTTATTTATAAACTCTGTCGTATTTTTTTTTTTTTTTCGTTGCGTGTCACAATATCCTCAATAAACACAAAGTTGGGTCCGTCGAGCAGGAGCGGCAGGAGAAATTAAGAAGTTTCCGTTGCGTCTCGTCCGTTGATTGTTTTTAAAGCTTACTAGTCCTGTTTATTATTCCTAATGTTATTTGTAGCTCTGAGTTAGGAAACTGTACACGAATTTACCAAATTAAACTCTGACAATATAACATAATCAAATATGATGAACTGAAAAAAATTTAAAAAACTTACTGGTAATTACATATAATGTGAAATACGTTACAATTATTTTATTTCGATATCTATTTTAAATCTTCATTAATTTCCGAATTGTTAGACAACTCCGCTTTCACATCACATTTTCGATCACATAATTGCAATATCCGTTCAAATCGTAATCATTAAATATTGTTTTCTAATGTTATTCAAAATGTAGAACTGTCAAAACTTTTACTTGATTTGGAAAGGACTGAAATACATATTTATTGATTATTTTTCAAAATATTCTCCGGTTCCAATTTTTTCTTACGTTTACAAATTACTTAAAGGGGCAGTAAACTTTATAAAAAATGTCCCTTTTTCTAATAAAACGATTGCTTAGTAAGAATAAAGGATTCATGTAGAATTGTAATGTTCAATAAAATCTAATAATGGAAATATATCAATTTATATATAATTAATTTCTTAACAAATGCTAACGGTGATGGCGCCACAATCAGTGTCGCCATCTTGTAAACAAACAAATAGAGATAAGTTTCTATCTAGATTCTAACTTAAGTGAAGAGATGGCTTTATTTTTAAAGTTATGCCTTCTTGTCTTGAATCTTTTAACCATTTTAATGCAAAAAAGATTAATTACTGCATACATAAATTAATATGAAAACAAAAAATATACTAACGTACATACTAATGAGTGGTAATGCTTCCGCTAGGTGTCGCTAATTTTATTATATACTTTTTATATGAACATTATAAAGATAAACGAGCATTCAAATATTGCATAATTAAATATTCTGAATCGATTCAAAACAAATTTGGCGATCGTTTGATTTTGACTTTTCTATCCCTTTAAACTAAGGAGGTTAATACTAACTAATAACTGTATTAACTCCTTCATTAAATCATTTAAATGAATCAGTGTAAATTAGAAGTAATTAGATGATAGCTCTGACTGGATATTGGTCCAATTACGACCCATTCATTGGGAGGAAATTTGCTCTCCTTCTAATTGCAACTGATGTCATAATTGACAATTTCTGCCAAGAAATGGATAGGTTCTCTGCAGGTGAACTTTCAATATTGCAAACCTGGTTATAATTATTGCACTCAATGAGACTCATTTCACGAATTAATTGTTTGATTTGGGATCAACCTAATGGGTTTGACGTGTTTTTTAAGCATATCCTTTATAATTACTTTATATCTTTCATGTCATTCCTTCATTAAATTTCTCGGCCTTTCTTGACTTTGTTTCTACAAGATTACCAAATACATTTTTGCATTTAAGAGATGGAAAATATTTATGTATCGGCGTAAATCAGCGTAAATCACGCAAATTGGAAAATTAATTGTAATGTGGTGACGTGAGGCAACGTAGAAATACTTTTTGTTAGCCTATAAACACACTACAGTCCACGTTTTCATGGTCTACTTTAAATACTTCAAATATTTTATTTACTTTCTTCACAAATTTTATCTACAATGTGAAACAAACCCAAGAAAATATTTAATAAAATTAAAATTGTGCATATCTAAATAAAACGAAATATCTTATATTCATTTTTCACATGATAATTTATAACCGTGTATATAATATTTATATATTTTCTCAAAAATGAATGAACTTTGAATGAAAAATTTATAATTAAAATCTCAAAATAGAAGATCGCGCGAATCAGGACCGCAATTTTCTTAATTAAACTTTAAATATAAGTTTTTAACATTTAATGATAAGGTTCAGTGTCAGCGTTTCGAAATAATTAAGAAAGGTAACTTTTGTATAATTTGAAGAAGAAACAGAAAAGTGTAAAGTTTGAGACTAATTCTAAAAGTTACGGAGGAAGTCATTACTCATGACAGATTTTGGTGTGAATTAACGCCATGAACAAATAGTTACGCCAAACATTGAACTGATTAGGAATAAAAAGAAATTAACATTACTTTAGAAAGTAAAGGTAATAAACCTCACTTTAGAAAGTAAAGGAAATTAACCTCACTTTAGAAAGTAAAGGAAATTATCCTTACTTTAGAAAGTAAAGGTAATTAACCTTACTGTAGAAAGTAAAGGAAATGAACCTAACTTTAGAAAGTAAAGGAAATGAACCTAACTTTAGAAAGTAAAGGAAATGAACCTAACTTTAGAAAGTAAAGGAAATAAACCTTACTTTAGAAAGTAAAGGAAATGAACCTAACTTTAGAAAGTAAAGGAAATAAACCTCACTTTAGAAAGTAAAGGAAATGAACCTAACTTTAGAAAGTAAAGGAAATGAACCTAACTTTAGAAAGTAAAGGAAATGAACCTAACTTTAGAAAGTAAAGGAAATGAACCTAACTTTAGAAAGTAAAGGAAATGAACCTAACTTTAGAAAGTAAAGGAAATGAACCTAACTTTAGAAAGTAAAGGTAATTAACCTAACTTTAGAAAGTAAAGGAAATGAACCTCACTTTAGAAAGTAAAGGAAATGAACCTAACTTTAGAAAGTAAAGGAAATGAACCTAACTTTAGAAAGTAAAGGAAATAAACCTCACTTTAGAAAGTAAAGGAAATTAACCTAACTTTAGAAAGTAAAGGAAATGAACCTAACTTTAGAAAGTAAAGGAAATAAACCTCACTTTAGAAAGTAAAGGAAATGAACCTAACTTTAGAAAGTAAAGGAAATAAACCTAACTTTAGAAAGTAAAGGTAATTAACCTAACTTTAGAAAGTAAAGGAAATGAACCTAACTTTAGAAAGTAAAGGAAATAAACCTCACTTTAGAAAGTAAAGGAAATGAACCTAACTTTAGAAAGTAAAGGAAATGAACCTAACTTTAGAAAGTAAAGGAAATGAACCTAACTTTAGAAAGTAAAGGAAATGAACCTAACTTTAGAAAGTAAAGGAAATGAACCTAACTTTAGAAAGTAAAGGAAATGAACCTAACTTTAGAAAGTAAAGGAAATGAACCTAACTTTAGAAAGTAAAGGTAATTAACCTTACTTTAGAAAGTAAAGGAAATTAACCTAACTTTAGAAAGTAAAGGAAATTAACCTAACTTTAGAAAGTAAAGGAAATGAACCTCACTTTAGAAAGTAAAGGAAATTAACCTAACTTTAGAAAGTAAAGGAAATGAACCTAACTTTAGAAAGTAAAGGAAATGAACCTAACTTTAGAAAGTAAAGGAAATGAACCTAACTTTAGAAAGTAAAGGAAATGAACCTAACTTTAGAAAGTAAAGGAAATGAACCTAACTTTAGAAAGTAAAGGAAATGAACCTAACTTTAGAAAGTAAAGGAAATGAACCTAACTTTAGAAAGTAAAGGAAATGAACCTCACTTTAGAAAGTAAAGGAAATGAACCTAACTTTAGAAAGTAAAGGAAATGAACCTAACTTTAGAAAGTAAAGGAAATGAACCTAACTTTAGAAAGTAAAGGAAATGAACCTAACTTTAGAAAGTAAAGGAAATGAACCTAACTTTAGAAAGTAAAGGAAATGAACCTAACTTTAGAAAGTAAAGGTAATGAACCTCTCTTTAGAAAGTAAAGGAAATGAACCTAAATTTAGAAAGTAAAGGAAATAAACCTCACTTTAGAAAGTAAAGGAAATGAACCTAACTTTAGAAAGTAAAGGAAATGAACCTAACTTTAGAAAGTAAAGGAAATGAACCTAACTTTAGAAAGTAAAGGAAATGAACCTAACTTTAGAAAGTAAAGGAAATGAACCTAACTTTAGAAAGTAAAGGAAATGAACCTAACTTTAGAAAGTAAAGGAAATGAACCTAACTTTAGAAAGTAAAGGAAATTAACCTTACTTTAGAAAGTAAAGGAAATGAACCTAACTTTAGAAAGTAAAGGTAATTAACCTTACTTTAGAAAGTAAAGGAAATTAACCTAACTTTAGAAAGTAAAGGAAATTAACCTAACTTTAGAAAGTAAAGGAAATTAACCTTACTTTAGAAAGTAAAGGAAATGAACCTAACTTTAGAAAGTAAAGGTAATTAACCTAACTTTAGAAAGTAAAGGAAATGAACCTAACTTTAGAAAGTAAAGGAAATGAACCTAACTTTAGAAAGTAAAGGTAATTAACCTTACTTTAGAAAGTAAAGGAAATGAACCTAACTTTAGAAAGTAAAGGAAATAAACCTCACTTTAGAAAGTAAAGGAAATGAACCTAACTTTAGAAAGTAAAGGAAATGAACCTAACTTTAGAAAGTAAAGGAAATGAACCTAACTTAAGAAAGTAAAGGAAATGAACCTAACTTTAGAAAGTAAAGGAAATAAACCTCACTTTAGAAAGTAAAGGAAATTAACCTAACTTTAGAAAGTAAAGGAAATAAACCTAACTTTAGAAAGTAAAGGAAATTAACCTAACTTTAGAAAGTAAAGGAAATTAACCTAACTTTAGAAAGTAAAGGAAATTAACCTAACTTTAGAAAGTAAAGGAAATGAACCTCACTTTAGAAAGTAAAGGAAATTAACCTTACTTTAGAAAGTAAAGGAAATGAACCTAACTTTAGAAAGTAAAGGAAATGAACCTAACTTTAGAAAGTAAAGGAAATGAACCTCACTTTAGAAAGTAAAGGAAATGAACCTAACTTTAGAAAGTAAAGGAAATGAACCTAACTTTAGAAAGTAAAGGAAATTAACCTAACTTTAGAAAGTAAAGGAAATTAACCTTACTTTAGAAAGTAAAGGAAATGAACCTAACTTTAGAAAGTAAAGGTAATTAACCTAACTTTAGAAAGTAAAGGAAATGAACCTAACTTTAGAAAGTAAAGGAAATGAACCTAACTTTAGAAAGTAAAGGTAATTAACCTTACTTTAGAAAGTAAAGGAAATGAACCTAACTTTAGAAAGTAAAGGAAATAAACCTCACTTTAGAAAGTAAAGGAAATGAACCTAACTTTAGAAAGTAAAGGAAATGAACCTAACTTTAGAAAGTAAAGGAAATGAACCTAACTTTAGAAAGTAAAGGAAATGAACCTAACTTTAGAAAGTAAAGGAAATAAACCTCACTTTAGAAAGTAAAGGAAATTAACCTAACTTTAGAAAGTAAAGGAAATAAACCTAACTTTAGAAAGTAAAGGAAATTAACCTAACTTTAGAAAGTAAAGGAAATTAACCTAACTTTAGAAAGTAAAGGAAATTAACCTAACTTTAGAAAGTAAAGGAAATGAACCTCACTTTAGAAAGTAAAGGAAATTAACCTTACTTTAGAAAGTAAAGGAAATTAACCTAACTTTAGAAAGTAAAGAAAAATGAACCTAACTTTAGAAAGTAAAGGAAATGAACCTAACTTTAGAAAGTAAAGGAAATGAACCTAACTTTAGAAAGTAAAGGAAATGAACCTAACTTTAGAAAGTAAAGGAAATGAACCTAACTTTAGAAAGTAAAGGAAATGAACCTAACTTTAGAAAGTAAAGGAAATGAACCTAACTTTAGAAAGTAAAGGAAATGAACCTAACTTTAGAAAGTAAAGGAAATGAACCTAACTTTAGAAAGTAAAGGAAATGAACCTAACTTTAGAAAGTAAAGGAAATTAACCTAACTTTAGAAAGTAAAGGAAATGAACCTCACTTTAGAAAGTAAAGGAAATGAACCTAACTTTAGAAAGTAAAGGAAATGAACCTAACTTTAGAAAGTAAAGGAAATAAACCTAACTTTAGAAAGTAAAGGAAATTAACCTAACTTTAGAAAGTAAAGGAAATGAACCTAACTTTAGAAAGTAAAGGAAATGAACCTAACTTTAGAAAGTAAAGGAAATAAACCTAACTTTAGAAAGTAAAGGTAATTAACCTAACTTTAGAAAGTAAAAGAAATTAACCTAACTTCAGAAAGTAAAGGAAATTAACCTAACTTTAGAAAGTAAAGGAAATGAACCTAACTTTAGAAAGTAAAGGAAATGAACCTAACTTTAGAAAGTAAAGGAAATTAACCTAACTTTAGAAAGTAAAGGAAATAAACCTAACTTTAGAAAGTAAAGGTAATTAACCTAACTTTAGAAAGTAAAGGAAATGAACCTAACTTTAGAAAGTAAAGGAAATGAACCTAACTTTAGAAAGTAAAGGAAATAAACCTAACTTTAGAAAGCAAAGGAAATTAACCTAACTTTAGAAAGTAAAGGAAATGAACCTAACTTTAGAAAGTAAAGGAAATGAACCTAACTTTAGAAAGTAAAGGAAATAAACCTAACTTTAGAAAGTAAAGGTAATTAACCTAACTTTAGAAAGTAAAGGAAATTAACCTAACTTTAGAAAGTAAAGGAAATTAACCTAACTTTAGAAAGTAAAGGAAATGAACCTAACTTTAGAAAGTAAAGGAAATGAACCTAACTTTAGAAAGTAAAGGAAATTAACCTAACTTTAGAAAGTAAAGGAAATAAACCTAACTTTAGAAAGTAAAGGTAATTAACCTAACTTTAGAAAGTAAAGGAAATGAACCTAACTTTAGAAAGTAAAGGAAATGAACCTAACTTTAGAAAGTAAAGGAAATTAACCTAACTTTAGAAAGTAAAGGAAATGAACCTAACTTTAGAAAGTAAAGGAAATGAACCTAACTTTAGAAAGTAAAGGAAATGAACCTAACTTTAGAAAGTAAAGGAAATGAACCTAACTTTAGAAAGTAAAGGAAATTAACCTTACTTTAGAAAGTAAAGGAAATGAACCTAACTTTAGAAAGTAAAGGAAATTTAGAATGTAAAAGAAGTAAAGTAAAGAAAATAGAGGATATTAACTTTATCTAAAATAGTTACGCCAAACATTGAACTGATTAGTGATTACGAATAGAAGGTAATTTATCATTCTTTATAAAATTTGTTTTTTTAACAAATGACCTTCCCGTTCATGCTGATAGTCAAACATAATTGTTTTTTTTATTTAAAATTTATTAAAATGAATTTATAATTAAATTATATTTCAGAAAAGCCAAAAACTACATAAATTGTCCGTAAATGACAGGCAGTTTTTTGCCTGACAGTTTTCCGCGTCTGCAGTTTTAAAACATGCAGCTTTTTGAACACCGATAAAATATAAAATATACAAATTTTACGCTTTTCAGTATAAATTTTCTATTCTTCAGAGTTCTAATATAATTTCTTAAGGCATTCATTATTTGGTTAGATATTAATTTTAATAGTAAAGACATACCTACTTTTACTGGCATCTCTCCAAACAAGAAGAACAAAGAAAACAATAAAAGTTACTTTCTTTACCTCATACCAAAATAAAGTAAACAACTCTGTAAATTTTGTGTGGTTTTTAAAAGTTTATTACATAATTATAATGTAATTTGTATGTATTCATGACATTAATTGTTCCATAAACATTGACACAATCATTTGTTTTTCTTTTTGTATTTACAGAGTCAAGACAAAAATTAATAATAATAATGGTAACAAAATATTACGAGTTACACAAGTTTTTTAAAACTATAATATATCAAAATGAAAGAAAAATGACAAAAAATGAGAAAATGACATGTTTACAAAATGAAAATGATCAAAATATATTAGTGATAAATTAAATTATTATAGTTCATACATCCAATGAATTCTACAGCTCCAGTCTTACAATTCCAAATGAAAACAATTCCCAAAAGCATTCTTCTGTAACCATTCCCATTCCAAGACAATTAGCAACAGCGAGTAAATCTTGAACAGAAATATGTAAAGAATATAAAAACTGACTTCTTATATGATATCCTTTCTTACTGCATGTTTCCTAATTTTCCCTAACAATTCAATACGTTAAATCCTTCACAATAATATTTCAGCTTCCCCTCAAAACTTACACTTTTCATCTTTTCTCTCATATTGTGAGAATAAAAATGAATTACTTTGTTAAATAGACCTGCAAAGAACTTAATTACTAATTAGTTTCTAACGAAAAATTCATATATTCAACACTCCATTAACTCCGAGGTAAAGGTGATTACTATTATGTACATAGACATATATTATATGATATATTCATGCTATGAAGTCTGCAGTAGATCTTCATTTGCTCAATTAGATTGAAGTGCCGTAAAAAGAGTGGAAGTTTACTTTATCCCGTAAAATGAGTGGAGTTTACTTTATTCCGTTAAATGAGTGAAAGTTTACTTTATCCCGTAAAATGAGTGGAAGTCTACTTTATCCCGTAAAATGAGTGGAAGTCTACCTTATCCCGTAAAATGAGTGGAAGTCTACTTTATCCCGTAAAATGAGTGGAAGTTTACTTTATCCCGTAAAATGCGATGCTCTAATTTCATTACTCGGCAAAAAGAAGGAAAATTGACAAGTTTTTTACAGACGTTATAGATTTATGACTTCAACGAGAGATCAAAAGGATATTTTTAGTTTGGAAATTGGAGTGCAAGAGCGAAATTATAGAAATATTTAACAAATAAGTAATTTGATACAGATACATATAGTTATAAAGAAATACATAATAATATAAATAATTTCGGACGGATTGTATTCTTTGGCTTGTTATATAACGGGTATGTTGATGTTTTTATTTCAACTTCTAAATTAATTTGTTTAATTAATTGCAGTCAAGAGAAATAATTTCATTATCTCAATTTCAGAGCAGTTTCATTTAATGAAATTAATTAGGGGGAAATAATTGGCAGAGTTAATGAATTGAAATTTATCTTGCGAAGTTCGTTCTTTCTTTATAATTCCTAATTTTAGATTATCTTATAGTTTAGTATTAGGAATAATATTAATAGTGTATCTGTGACTCTAATTTCAAACAAATAAAGGAAAGTAAATGGTAGAAAATCTCACATCAAATTCCTCTTTCCGTAGTTAATCAAAACAATAAATTTTCCTCCAATTGATTTATGGTAGAGAAATTACAACCATATGCATATTTTTTTGCATCTAACCGGAAGAGTATTCACAAATACTAGAAACAATGTTAGTTTGTGACTAATAATACACAGTCATTGAATACAATAAACTGGTATCTTTTCAGTGAATGTATTCTGGTAGTCATAATGGATATCAATCAGTTTATAATAATTATATTCAGATAATTTCCATCCAGTAATTATTAAAGAAGCTTTCCTAGAACAAAATAAATTACAAAAACTTCATGAAGCTCATCTGTTCTAAGCTTAAAAATGAGAAAATAAATCATGATAATTAATATGACATAAAATCTATTCCTTACAAATAAATAACAAAAAAAAGGTAGATCAGAAATTATAATTTATTTTTCCTTCTCCTATACCAATTTAATCTTGATTTGAACAAGGTACAATTTCATTTTGAGTCTAAACAACAAATATATAAATATTAAATGGACTCTCCTAAAACTCGTATCCTGATGAAAATTCAGATAAATTTCCCGTTCACGTAACTGCATTTCGTAAGAGTAGCTTCAGCAAATAATTCCATTAGAACATCCATACTCCTGCATTCTCTGTAATGCAATTGGTAAGATAATGCAATTGAAGCTGGAGTTTCAACACTGGAAAAATACGGATAGGAACTTTTTGGTGTCTTTGATTCTGGAAGAAATATAGAGACATGTACAGAGGTTTGGGTATCAGTTCGTTATATTATTTGTATTGCGTTGTAAGGTGACCCAAGGAACACCAGTTAATGGGGCCCATGAGGAATAGTATTGGTACTGTGAGTTTTTTTTTCAAAATCGGCAAACATGGTGACAGCTTAAGCTGTTATGTTGAAACCATCTTGGCCCAAGATGTTGTCAATATGTAGTCAAGTTTCATACATATAATGTTGATACGCTGTATATTAGTTAGGTTGGGTCAATATGACAATTCATTGGGATGAATTCGCCACATTGAACCAAACTTCTCCCAAGGTAACATTCGATGAGAACAATTCACCCACATTATCCCCATGTAATTTCTAGGATACTTTTCAGTCTGCCATCTCCTACCCATCTAACCATCTAGGGCCCATCTAACCATCTAGTGCCCATCTAACCATCTAGTACCCATCTAACCATCTAGTGCCCATCTAACCATCTATTGCCCATCTAACCATCTAGTACCCATCTAACCATCTAGTGCCCATCTAACCATCTATTGCCCATCTAACCATCTAGTACCCATCTAACCATCTAGGGCCCATCTAACCATCTAGTGCCCATCTAACCATCTAGTACCCATCTAACCATCTAGGGCCCATCTAACCATCTAGTGCCCATCTAACCATCTAGTACCCATCTAACCATCTAGTGCCCATCTAACCATCTATTGCCCATCTAACCATCTAGTACCCATCTAACCATCTAGGGCCCATCTAACCATCTATTGCCCATCTAACCATCTAGTACCCATCTAACCATCTAGTGCCCATCTAACCATCTAGTGCCCATCTAACCATCTAGTGTCCATCTAACCATCTTCTGCCCATCTAACCATCTAGTGCCCATCTAACCATCTAGTGCCCATCTAACCATCTTCTGCCCATCTAACCATCTAGTGCCCATCTAACCATCTAGTGCCCATCTAACCATCTAAAGCCCATCTAACCATCTAGTGCCCATCTAACCATCTAGTGCCCATCTAACCATCTTCTGCCCATCTAACCATCTAGTGCCCATCTAACCATCTAGTGCCCATCTAACCATCTAGTGCCCATCTAACCATCTAGTGCCCATATTGGCGCAATGTTTCATGGTTGCATGGGGGCTACTGTGAAGATTACTGTCTAATTATGATATTATCATTCATCAAATACAAAACTGTAAATGTAGTATTTAGTATAACAGGTGGTAATGTTTCCTAAATATCTGGAATATCCCAAAAAATAGTCTCTGAATCTTCCACTGGAATTTTTCCATATGCTAATTTTTGCCAGATTCTAGATATTTTTCAATGGAATTTTCAGGGAAAGTAATTAGATTAAAGTTAAATTATTCTAAGAAAAGGTGAAAAATGTTAATTTTTGAATCTTTCAAAGTATGTTAACAATTTTTAATCTGTAATATCTATAATACTCGACTGTAAGAATGAAAGACGTCTTCAAAATAAAGCAACAGCTGCTTTTCATCTTTTTTTTTCTCTGCGTAAAGGATAGTTAGTTTTACTGCCCCGTTTAGCGAAACAGATTTACAACATAGCTATGAAATATTGCATTCTGCAAAGAGAATGTACAATGTAATATTTCTATGTGAAAAAGAAAAGTTTGTGAGAAAAATCTGAAGATAAAAATATAATAATTTGTAATAACATTGATAAATCCGAGTTATGAAGCATTAAGTTTTAAAAATATTGTTCTTCGCGGATAAGTTTTTTAGGATAATGTAATTAATGTTACTAACTCATTTATTGGCAATAGAGATATAGAAATATTCGTAACAATGTGTATAGGGGAGCATGAAGTGTGCAGTACAACAAACTTGAGGTTACAACAAACTAAATTGCTGTCATCTATGTTGAGAGTACTAAAGTGCTTATTATTTGAAATATAATTTAAATTAAATCATAACTATATCCAATAATTATTAGCAGGTTTGTTGCTCCGCCCCCTGTTGGCTCTTTCTCTTTTGCCAACCAATCAGAGAAGAGTTAACCTCAAAAACATTTTCCTTGAGAACATTTTGCTTACAGTGGTGTCTGGAAATAGAAAGTAATTAATTTGTATTAATGCAATCAATTAAATTGATAATTAGCTCAATTATTTGCATTGTTGAGAATATCTAATTACCACAAGCATTATATAATTGTTATTTTAATTTCTATTTAATATTAAATGGGGAGAAATAACCCAATTTCCAGTCATTCTAATAAACATAAGTTGAAGTTAATAATTAAACTTGAGATTTAATTTATATTTTAATATCTCGAATAAATTGAACCAAATTAATAGAAATTAACATTTATCTTCATTAACTAAAACATTTATATATAATTTGTATACATGTATAACTGTGGAAATAATCATTTGAGTCAAATATATTTAATGTTCATATTAATTATATTTGACTAATATGAATAATCTGAAAATTATTCGCAAGAGAAGATATATAATCATATCTTATTATTTATTAATTTTCATTTAAAATATAGATTTAAGAGTGTTTAGATCCACTTCAAAAATCCCTCTTCGTGGTTCCACGTTTCCTCCCTGTGATTCACACGTTTCTTCCACGTGGTTCAGATGACTCATTACCGTGGTTCCCACGTTTTACACATGTTCCCCAAGTGTCTTCGTGATTCTCACATTTCTCCCGTGTTTCCCACGTTAACCACGTCAATCTCGCGAAGTCACTACCGTGGAATTCACGGATGTTTTAGGCAACTGTCAACTTTAAGAGTCTTGGGAATTTAAGAAATTCCTGCCTGGAATAATCAGCTTTCCCTCCCATTAAATTAGCCTGAGTAATTGTGTATTAATATTCACTTATATATTAATATTGTATTCAGTAATTATATTCAGTAATTGTGTATTTATATTCATTTATATATTTATATTGTATTCAGTAATTATATTCAGTAATTGTGTATTTGTATTCACTTATATATTTATATTGTATTCAGTAATTATATTCAGTAATTGTGTATTTATTTTCTAAACTTATTCCAACTCTTTCCTAATTTCTATTTTATCGAAACTTTTCCCTCTCGAATAAAAAAAACTTTTAGCGACAGCATAAGTTGTGACAAAGCGACCTACAGTTGGTATGGAAATACCAACACAGTGACCTACGGTTGGTATGGAAATACCGTCACAGTGATCTACGGTTGGTATGGAAATACCATCACAGTGATCTACGGTTGGTATGGAAATACCGTCACAGTGATCTACGGTTGGTATGGAAATACCATCACAGTGATCTACGGTTGGTATGGAAATACCGTCACAGTGATCTACGGTTGGTATGGAAATACCGTCACAGTGATCTACGGTTGGTATAGAAATACCGTCACAGTGATCTACGGTTGGTATGGAAATACCGTCACAGTGATCTACGGTTGGTATGGAAATACCGTCACAGTGATCTACGGTTGGTATGGAAATACCGTCACAGTGATCTACGGTTGGTATGGAAATACCGTCACAGTGATCTACGGCTGGTATGGAAATACCATCACAGTGATCTACGGTTGGTATGGAAATACCGTCACAGTGATCTACGGCTGGTATGGAAATACCATCACAGTGATCTACGGTTGGTATGGAAATACCGTCACAGTGATCTACGGTTGGTATGGAAATACCGTCACAGTGATCTACGGCTGGTATGGAAATACCATCACAGTGATCTACGATTGGTATGGAAATACCGTCACAGTGATCTACGGTTGGTATGGAAATACCATCACAGTGATCTACGGTTGGTATGGAAATACCGTCACAGTGATCTACGGCTGGTATGGAAATACCATCACAGTGATCTACGATTGGTATGGAAATACCGTCACAGTGATCTACGGTTGGTATGGAAATACCGTCACAGTGATCTACGGCTGGTATGGAAATACCATCACAGTGATCTACAGTTGGTATGGAAATACCATCACAGTGATCTACGGCTGGTATGGAAATACCGTCACAGTGATCTACGGTTGGTATGGAAATACCATCACAGTGATCTACGGTTGGTATGGAAATACCGTCACAGTGATACTGTGATGGTGAAATACCATCACAGTACATGATTTGAATCAACTATGATTTCATGACTTATTTCATTAGATATATTTGTAAATAGTCATACTCTATTTTTTTCTCATACGCCAGCAAGAACATTATGCCAAGCATGAAAGTAAATATAATTCTATAATTCACAGAGAATATGTGCGTGTGACTACCCCCACAGTACTCCCGCAAGACACTAACGCACATACGTACACATAGTTGCCAGATATCGCTACGCGACCAGCAATCAATTAGAACAGGAAATAGATGAATGATTACTATTTCAATGTTTTTCATTTATCACAATTAACAGAATTAATCATATTTACTAATTTATAGTTATTATTTGCAATTGATCGTCCTCGGAAAAACAGTGACTTGGCAAAAAGCTCAGGTACACACTACCTCTAAATGCGGCACCCTAAGTTCACCTCCACTGCCAGTGTAACGTACACAGTTCATACAAAATGCATTCTATGTAATAACTTTATTCCTATCAATATTTTGTATAAAAAATTTGGCACAGTACATTTATATGATGAAAAGCTAAGAACTGACAAAAAAATCATACAATTTAAGCCAATAGTTCCCTAAATTTCAAGTGTGTAGCGAATCCTACATATTCAGTCTCTTAGAAACCTAAATTTTGTCAGTCTGATTAGAGTTAAGTAAAAATTTAAGATATAGAATATGCCTCTATTCAATAGATATTCTTATTACTAGATATATATTTCCTACCGCATAAATAAGTTCACTGTAGCAGAAGAATGATATTCATCTCCCACTATATTTCAATATCCTACCGTGAAACTCAACACAGTTACATTCTTAAACAACAAATAATATTTTAGGGTAGGAAATGTGGAGTATGAATATCAAGTAACAATAACACCAAACTCAGTCATTTCACCATTTAGAGACGCAAAGAAATGTTATAATAAACATTGCTATGAAATGTATACTATAGACGTAAATAAACTGCTATATAATATTGATAATAATGCACAAAATAGCGTCTGAACATTTCTTTCTTAACGGGCTGGTACACTAGTTAGTTCATAATATAATTTTTTCAAACATGTGCAATAGCAATCGCTACAAAATAAATATATAAACACTTAATTAATTAACAAAGCAAGACTAATTTAAAGTATATGCAAATACATTTTACTAAAAGAACATCATGATTATTCAATAGGGTCATGCAATGAGTTTCTTATTTATGAATATATGTGGATAAAATAATATCTTTGTAAAGTCTTGGACTCTATCTTAATTTTTTCATGATGTATTATTGTATATTAGTTGAAAAAGAAGAGCATCCTGGTTTTAATATTAAAAACCTCCACATAAACTTAATATTTGTTATACACACGATCAATTACTAGACTAACTATTATTATTTTAGTTTCAAATAATATACTTTTTCTATTCATTCAAGTATAGAAAGGATGTAAATATTAAAGCATTTCTTATTAATTCGATAAGAAATTCTGATAATTTCTCTTTAAAACAGGAGTAACTAATTAATTCATAATTTACTGCATAACAAAGATGTCTACATTTCTATTATTATTTCAAAATTATTTCACATATATATGTTAGATGAAAGATTTACAGTTTAAAGACTTTAAATAAGATCTTGAAATACTCAAGAATGTTACAATATTGTTGGAATACTTGACTTGCCATGAAGATATGGCTGGTTAGAATAATATTATTATTATTATTATATTATATTAAATTTTATGAAAATTATAATTTTACATAAAATCTCGTGGAATGTAATTTTCATTATATGAAAATAAAAATTTCATTGCCTATTTTATTCATAAAATATAATTTTGAAATTAGTCTTGCTTAATTATCCGAGTAACAGGTGCATCGTAATTTAATTGGATCAGGCATAATTATGTTAATAAGTTTCTTTTATCAATTGCTTACAAAGAGTAATTAACGTCAGTAAGGAAAATAACAATGATTGAAGTTCACCAATAGCAAAATAAGTGACAATATTGTAGAATGACAATATTCTAGTAGTACAATATGCCAAGTTATATTAACAAATCTAATATTCAAAATGATATTTATATCCAATATTCATTGTTGACTTTAATTTGCTCTATTCGATTAAATTGAAAATGTTTGGTAAATGTGAAATAGGCTGAGAATTGAGATGAAATAGTGAACATTCATACAATATTTCATACATTTTAACATTCATACAATATTTCATACATTTTAACATTCATACAATATTTCATACATTTTAACATTCATACAATATTTCATACATTTTAACATTCATACAATATTTCATACATTTTAACATTCATACAATATTTATTTACAGTCAAAACAAATATTTTGAAGTGTTAATAATTTTGAACATTAAATGGTGAATTTTTTCGAGTTTTGAGCGCTTAATATTGAGTCCAAGACATATAATTTAATTAAAATACCTAAATTTTACTAATGTTTTATCCCACAAGAGTCAGTCAACTCAAACAGAGCAATAATAATATTCAGAATATGTTCTCCTATTTCGTACAAGTGGAATTAGTAATACAGATTCCTAGAAGAGTTTCCATGGTAACCAACAAGGTTAGATATTGGAATATATGATTGAAGATATATATGAGAATATGAAGATTTACATGAATATATGAAGATTAATATAAATATATGACGATTTTTATGAATATATTTATTTGAAGATTTATATGAGTACCATTCAGAACAATATCAAAAGATAACAAAATCAAGAGAGTGCACAAAGAAAGGCAACTGTAATTAGGAATCAGGTCGCAATTCTTTGCTAGAGTATACAGTGGCTTTGTGATTAAAATTGTTGAAGACGTTTTATTCAAACCAAGGTCGTGAATTCAAAGACCTAGACGTAAGAACATAGAACTTAGAACATTGTACACAGCACGTAGACATATAATATTTATTGAGTTTATGACATAGTTGCCATAATATTCAATTGATGCATGAGTTAATGACTAAATTTAGCTATGTGGTTGGTTAAGTATTACTAAGTTGTCTAAACGCTCACTAAGGAATCACTTAATGAATCAAAAAGGATAAACTACATATTAATACAAATTATTATAAATTAATAGCAATCCTACTGCTCACCCGTTGAAAAGAAGGAACATAATTAATAGACAGATGAATGTTCTGCCACGAAGAGTGCTAACCAGCAGCTGGGAGCAGTAGAGAATGTCAGCAGATTATTTGATCAGACTGTTAGGCCGCGGGTAAATCAGAAGAAAGATTTCATGATAGTACACGCACACTACAAAAGAGAGTAGTCAGCTTAATGTAACAGTACATATTAGGAGACCCATATCCATTACGAAGCGTGCCTATGTAACTGAATTAAACAACAAACTGAAATACTCAACTTGAAGAAGAATTGGCGATAAGTCATCTGAGAGCCAAGTCTCTCTTTGACTATCTTGAAATCTATCTTTCTATCTTTGGATTCTCTCTCAGTGTGTCCACTATATAGTATTACCGTGTTACTCAGTTCAATCTTGCAATCTATCTTTCTATCTTTGGATTCTCTCTCAGTGTGTACACTAGATGGTATTACCGTGTTACCCAGTTCAATCTTGCAATCTATCTTTCTATCTTTGGATTCTCTCTCAGTGTGTACACTAGATGGTATTACCGTGTTACCCAGTTCAATCTTGCAATCTTTCTTGCTAAATCTCTCTCAGTGTGCGCACTAGATAGTATTAACTTAGTTCAATCTTGAAATCTATCTTTCTACCTTCGGATTCTTTTTCAGTTAGGGTGGAGCGTTTTTTCAACTTTTGAGAGTTGAGTTTGGTAATAGTGATATTGTTTTGCTTTGGTGCATAAATATAAGGTATGCAATATTTTAGACCCCTGGGTCATCATCTTTATCACCCGCAAGGGTCCCAAAAATATGAAAAATAACTATAAATCGAATTTTAGTTAATATATTTTTTTTAATTCCATTTTCTATCAAATCACTCAGTAATAGTGACACATAACAAGAAAATAACCACCTTAAAAAAGTAGTAAAATCTGTTTAATATATCTATTTTACCAGCATTTTATCAATAGACTGAAATGATGGAAACTTAACAATGTTTAGGTATCTACAATTCATTAAAAATATCTTGAAATGAGTACTGTAAGATATTGCTGTTTTATTTTTTCACTAAGTTGCTAAATACATATAGATTACATATTCTAGAAAATTCTAGTAAACACATCTAGAAGTCAAAGTTTGATTATTATTTATTCACAATGCTCATCGGTGAGCTAACTTCTCTCCGTCTTTATCTACGGTTATAGTAGTGCAAAGTGACGTTATTTTCCAGTAGTCTGACAGTGTTAATGCTCATTGGTGAGCTAAATTCTCTCAGTCTTTATCTATTACATCATTCATTCTTTCCGCTGTAACCTCTAACACTCAGTCTACATCAACTTCACGAGGGTGCGCTTTCTCTTTTTACTCATCATTCCAGTGCGCTTTCTCTTTTTACTCATCATTCCAGTGCGCTTTCTCTTTCTACGCATCATTCCAGTGCGCTTTCTCTTTTTACGCATCATTCCAGTGCGCTTTCTCTTTTTACTCATCATTCCAGTGCGCTTTCTCTTTTTACGCATCATTCCAGTGCGCTTTCTCTTTTTACTCATCATTCCAGTGCGCTTTCTCTTTTTACTCATCATTCCAGTGCGCTTTCTCTTTTTACGCATCATTCCAGTGCGCTTTCTCTTTTTACTCATCATTCCAGTGCGCTTTCTCTTTTTACGCATCATTCCAGTGCGCTTTCTCTTTTTACTCATCATTCCAGTGCGCTTTCTCTTTTTACTCATCATTCCAGTGCGCTTTCTCTTTTTACGCATCATTCCAGTGCGCTTTCTCTTTTTATTCATCATTCCAGTGCGCTTTCTCTCTTTACTCATCATTCCAGTGCGCTTTCTCTCTTTACTCATCATTCCAGTGTGCTTTCTCTTTTTATTCATCATTCCAGTGCGCTTTCTCTCTTTACTCATCATTCCAGTGCGCTTTCTCTCTTTACTCATCATTCCAGTGTGCTTTCTCTTTTTACTCATCATTCCAGTGTGCTTTCTCTTTTTATTCATCATTCCAGTGTGCTTTCTCTTTTTACTCATCATTCCAGTGTGCTTTCTCTTTTTATTCATCATTCCAGTGCGCTTTCTCTCTTTACTCATCATTCCAGTGCGCTTTCTCTCTTTACTCATCATTCCAGTGCGCTTTCTCTCTTTACTCATCATTCCAGTGTGCTTTCTCTTTTTACTCATCATTCCAGTGTGCTTTCTCTTTTTATTCATCATTCCAGTGCGCTTTATCTCTTTACTCATCATTCCAGTGCGCTTTCTCTTTTTACGCATCATTCCAGTGTGCTTTCTCTTTTTACTCATCATTCCAGTGCGCTTTCTCTTTTCACTCATCATTCCAGTGCGCTTTCTCTTTTTACTCATCATTCCAGTGCGCTTTCTCTTTTTACTCATCATTCCAGTGCACTTTCTCTTTTTACGCATCATTCCAGTGCGCTTTCTCTTTTTACTCATCATTCCAGTGCGCTTTCTCTTTTTACTCATCATTCCAGTGCGCTTTCTCTTTTTACTCATCATTCCAGTGCACTTTCTCTTTTTACTCATCATTCCAGTGCGCTTTCTCTTTTTACACATCATTCCAGTGCACTTTCTCTTTTTACTCATCATTCCAGTGCGCTTTCTCTTTTTACTCATCATTCCAGTGCGCTTTCTCTTTTTACTCATCATTCCAGTGTGTTCATTTTGTGCGACTCTCTTTCTCCTCATCAAATAGAACCGTAATTTCGGAAGAAAAAATTAATTCCGACACCGAAACAGGGTGTCATGATTACTGAAAAGAGTTCAACATTAATGCCTTTTGACACTAATGAAATAATGGCTGAAGGACATCATATCGCAATTACCAAACTCAGACCTCTTTTTTACTTCATTTCAGATATTACGGCAGCAACAGTGTGACGTAAAACATTTCAACGTGTGACGTAAAACATTTCAACGTGTGACGTAAAACATTTCAACGTGTGACGCAAAAACCTCTCAACGTGTTCCGTCAATTCGAATGGCTTTCGAAAAGAAGATTTGTTCCAGTTGAAAATATGAAAGTAAGGGAGAATTGTGTAGAATATTTCCACTGTTAAAAATTTTAGGGGAGAGATTTATAGGAGCTTTATTTACAAATACTGCAGTTAAATAATGTATTTTAGAGACTTTTCGATGAGTTATTTAATGTTATTTTTTAACCCAAATCAGACTGACAAAATGTAGGTCTCTAAAAGACTGAGTGCGTAGGATTCGCTACACAGTTGATATTTAGGAAACAAGAGTCTTAAATTGTATAGTTTTTCGTCAGTTCATAGCTTTCATCATATAAATGTACTGTGCAAAATTATATTTACCCCTGGTTGTTAGGAACAAAGTTACTACATCAAATGCTTTCTGTATGAACTGTGTACGTTACACAGGCAGTGGGTGTTAAATTGTGGGTGCCACATCTAGAGGTAGTGAGCACGTAAGTTGTTTGCCAAGTCACTGTTATTCCGAGGACAATTAATTGCAAATAATAAATATAAATTGACAATAATAATTAATTTTGTTAATTGTGATTGATGAAAAATATTGAAATCCTAATCATCATAATGAGGCTTGGTGCATAGCGACCTCTGGCAACTATGTGTACGTATGTGAGTTAGTGTCTTGCGGGAGTACTGTGGGGGTAGATGCACTGCACTTATTCTCAGTGAATTATAGAATTATATCCACTTTCATGCTTGGCATAATGTTCTTGTTGGCATATGAGAAGAAATAAGAGTATGACCATTTACAAATAAATTTAATGAAAAAAATTATGGCACCCTAGTTGATTCAAATCATGAACAAATATTTAATCGCTATTACAATGGTTTGTCGAGCTGATACTATTCGGACAGTCTCAGTACTCGGAAAGTGAGTGTCATTTACCAATCTGATATATATTTGTATTGACCTGTCACATGAACTCTGTTAACACCAACTTTCCGAGTACGGCAAAGTCACATTACGCCTTTTCTTATAGTTTCAATTAATAATTATTTGATTTCTTTTTATTGTCATCCATTATACGTTAAACATCATGGAAACCAATGCAGTATATTTTTACTACATCACCTAGGTATTTATTTATTTAATGCATTTATTTAACGTATTTATTTAATGTATTTATTTAATGTCTTTATTTTCTCTGCCATCAAAACTCTCCCTATTTTCATCTTCATGGTTGTTAACCCAATCATCTCCTTTATTGTGAAAGGAAAAACAGTTTTATTCATCGGGATTATTTTGTTGTCATATTTTCGATGTACGGAAAAGAGTAAATTTTTATCGCTACAAACGATGTAGTATGAAATTAATATATGCATTTTATAAATAATTTAGTATATATGTTTTAGATAAATATCAATATTTAAGTTATATACTATTTGTATTCTAGTTAATTATAAAAAGTAGAAATACTTAAAGTCAGAAATTATTTCTGAGGTAAAAATAAAAAATCTGTAATTTTTCATTGTTCAAAAAGATTGCTAAGTAAAAAAATAAATTATATTTGGAAGTAAATAAGAATCTTGAGAATTTATCAAAATGAAATTTATAAGAGAAATCTATTACAAATTGTGAAGAAGCTTTGAAAATGAATTGTAAAATTAATGTGCGATGCAAAAACAATGAACAAAAGGAAGAAGTTATAAAAAAAAAAAAAATTATGAAAAAATCATAAAAAATCTATCTGTCCTAAAACATAGAATGTTTCCTGAGTAATCCGCAAACAAGTGTATTCGTTTATAGGGTAATTTCCATGATGGATAATGTTCAACTGTCCTCTAACTAGTACCTTACCCTGTATCTACGGAATGGATTATTTTCCGTATTTCAATACCACCAAATCCAATTAAAATGACAAGTCTCTCCTTTTGCTGCGTTAATGCAATCTTCGAATTCCGTCCATTGGCATCGAAAAGAAAAAATGGACAGGTCCGAAAATAGGATTTTTATTGCGGTAAAAATTCTAAAATTCTGACGGTAGGGGAGGGGGGGGGGATTATTTCTTAGAGTAAAAATCTGATAAAAATATTATTCGTACATTTTATTAAACAGAACTTCGCTAAGGAGTCTAGAGTTGTGACAATGTGCTTTTAAAATCATAGATCTTGAAAATAGTATAAACGGGAGAATAATTTAAAGTATTGAATTGTGCTCCAGCGGTATATAGAATATCATTTCGTCTGTGATATTCTTCAGATCTATAATTTACAAAGCATATTGTCACATCCCAAGAACATCCTAATGATGTTAAAATAGACTAATATTCTCACAGTAACAACCTGCTAATTATAAACACCATCTTACAGACAAAGCATTTCCCTTTCTAAAACAAAGTAACGAGACTAAAACTAACAACATTTCTTTAATTAGGGAATGATGAACAAAACATACTCTTCCTCTTACTCTTGTTGTTGTTTTTCTTGTTGTTTGGTAGTTGTTGTTGAAGGGTTGGTTGTGTAAAACATTAAAACACTTCCTCACATTGTCACAAAAAACTTTCACTCAAAAAAACAAAACAAACTCACGACAAAAGAAAAAATTGAAACGTAAACTTTACCTGTAGAAATATTAATGGAAACTAAAATGGAAACTTTACCTGTAGAAATATTAATGGAAACTAAAATGGAAACTTTACCTGTAGAAATATTAATGGAAACTATAATGGAAACTTTATCTGTAGACATATTAATGGAAACTATAATGGAAACTTTATCTGTAGAAATATTAATGGAAACTATAATGGAAACTTTACCTGTAGAAATATTAATGGAAACTATAATGGAAACTTTACCTGTAGAAATAATAATGGAAACTGTAATGGAAACTATAATGGAAACTTTGTTGTTAAATACTGTAGACAAAGGGTTAAATACGGTAGAAAAAGGGTTAAATACGGTAGAAAAAGGGTTAAATACGGTAGAAAAAGGGTTAAATACGGTAGACAATGGGTTAAATACGGTAGAAAAAGGGTTAAATACGGTAGAAAAAGGGTTAAATACGGTAGACAAAGGGTTAAATACGGTAGACAAAGGGTTAAATACGGTAGACAATGGGTTAAATACGGTAGACAATGGGTTAAATACGGTAGACAAAGGGTTAAATACGATAGACAAAGGGTTAAATACGGTAGGCAAATGGTTAAATACGGTAGACAAAGGGTTAAATACGGTAGACAAAGGGTTAAATACGGTAGACAAAGGGTTAAATACGGTAGAAAAAGGGTTAAATACGGTAGACAAAGGGTTAAATACGGTAGACAAAGGGTTAAATACGGTAGAAAAAGGGTTAAATACGGTAGACAAAGGGTTAAATACAGTAGACGAAGGGTTAAATACGGTAGATAAAGGGTTAAATACGGTAGACAAAGGGTTGAATATGGTAGACAAAGGGTTAAATACATAATGATTTAGATTCAAATTAACTAGACAATTTACTTTGTTCCTGTAGGTGACATGTTCATTATTTCGTATCACGCAAACCTATAAACTTTAAAGGTAATGGAGGAGAGGGAAATGCAGACTAAATTAGGAACTGAAAGAGGAACAGTGAGAATTTAGAAATTTACTGTGGAGTAAATCATTAGACATTGTAGGTACATTATTTGAAATTGATCTTCGAGATAAAGCTAATTTTTGGCAATATATATTGATTATAATTATAGTTACTGTACCAAAAAGAAATATATTCAAGTTATAAAAGTGTAAATTTGAATCCAAAAACACTATTCCCCAATTTAATTTTTCCCCATTCTATAATTTCTTCTTGTATCACCGGAGTGAATTCAGAACATTGCATCTTGATGGCAAACCCACCAGAAAACAACCAACACAAATTAGATTTTCTTATTCCCTGAACACCTTTCCATTTGAGTCTAACATTATACATGCAATAAGTCTTGCAATTGTCTCAGCCATTGCTATTACTTTAAATAGTCTTTACTTTCCATTACTTTTAGAGGCACGTACGAAAACACTCTCCTTCATCTTTTGGCTTCACAAGGAAATTGCACTGAAGAGTTCTTATTTGTTTGGACATTTTTAAACTTGTAAGTTAGGTGTGTTCAACATTTTTTTACATGTTTACAAGTGCTCCAATATTTTGAATACGTTCAAACAAGATTAGACGTGTTCTAACACACATGAAATCTTTAAGAACATATGGAATAAAGGCCTAAATTCTTGAAGTACCAATTTTCCGTACAGACGTATATTCCACTAAATACCTTTAACATCTAAATTCTTTAAATATCTAAAAACTCAAATATGTTAGATATTCACTATCTATAAGCTATTTTTCTGATATTTCACATAATTTCAGTTTGGGTTAAATGGTCCTTTCCAGGTGAGTTTATTACATAATATTATAGAACTAAGGTCTAGACTCTAGGATAATAAATTAGCAAACCGCTTATAATTCGGTTCAGTACATATTTATTTATATGCTTTTAAAGTTTTTTAATTTTAATACTCCGTGTACAACAATTGTACGAATCACTAACCTGACGCTGAAGAAAAAGATTGTACACTCTTTGTTTCGATTTCAAATTTTGATTTTATAAACAAACAATACATGTTCGAGTTTCCTGAAGTATATAAAGGTTTACATAATAAGTTTATCCAATTTTATACCTTTACAAGAATATTTAATATTAGATTGATGATACCTACCTAGTTGACATTAAAGATAACGGTGTACATTCTTTTTCTTCGGACTGAAAATTAGTAAGTCGGAATTAAAATAGGTTGTGTAGAGTTTTGATTATAAAAATATTTAAAGGCATCTAAAATTAAATGTATACAGGCAAGCCTCGCTTTAAGTACAACTCCCTTTAGTTAAGGTTGTACTTATTTCGAATCATGATTCGAAATAAGAACAGTTCGTAGACATAGAAAACGGTAATTATTTTACGGTAACTAAAAAAATATCAAAATTATAATCCAGATTAGGTTATTAGAAGCAATTGGTTCGGAAATTCAACATGTCTTATTTTAGGGCTAGTTTCGTGTTATTGCACGGTTCCATATTTTCGAACATGTGAAAATCTTTATATAATAATAATTATTTAATTTATTTCAATTGGTACCCATTATACCAATTAGAATAGAAGTTAAATAATAATTATAATATTTTCTTTTCTGACGTGTCCGAAATTGTAGAACCAACCAATAACTTGAAACTTAGTACCCTACTACCAAAAACATTTCATAGAGCATAAAATTGCTGTTTGTTAAATGTAGCACAATATTTATAGAAATCTAAGTATCCATTAATTTCTCACCTATACTGAGTGAGAGTTAAGCTATGGATGGATTTTAAAACATTTAATAAATGCACGACTTTAAACTTTTTTTCATCACAGTCACAAACAATGAAAGACTGTATATTATTAATAATAATAACATGATTATACATGTAGTACTCTAATAACTCTAAAACAAATTTTCTTTCTATAACTCATAGAAAATGAGACATATAATCGAGGAGTGACAATTATAAATTTCTTGTTACTTCTACTCACTTTAGTTACCGATTGGTAACTAAAGTGAGTCGTGATTTGGTAACTAAAGCGGGGGATGCCTGTAGTACCGATTTTCATGCGGTTTGCAGAAAAAATGATAAGAAACTTTAGCCTCATTGAATAGAATAAAAAATAAAAACCTTTACGATTTTTTCATATATATGATATACTAAACTACGGATATACGAATTTACAATATGCTTTTATCAGTTTCATATTCTCATTGATGCTAGGTACTGTTCTATTTTTCTCCCGTCATTGAATATTCATAATTCAGTAGCATCGTGACAACACTTTCATTAACCAATTCTTCAGTTAATTCTTATATCATTTTGCAATCATACAATTGTTATCTTACCCACTAGAACTCAGTACTTGGCTTGAGGGAACCATTTCTAACGTTCATCCCCACATACTATTTGCTAATGGTAAAAACACAGATCTAGCACCTAGCTATTACAATTCTACACAATGTCGTGTTGAACCTTTGGGAGATGCTTTAATTTATCTAATTTAGTAGGGGTTCAACGTCTGTTTCGGAACCAAAGGCCATATCGCTAACGTCAAAGGGAAATTAGGTACAAGGGACTGGAAGAAGCAGTCAGAAAGAGAATACTTTCATATGAGGTAAATTATTTATTTTTTTTGGGTCCCTGGAAATATAAAGATGTTAGTTTCAATTAAAGAATTTAGATAATACTTCGTATATATCAAAGTTACCAGTTTAAATTTAATAACATCTTGTTTTCCATTCTAATCCAATACAATATGTTTTATATCAGTCATCCCAAAGAAGTTTTCTATGAGTGCTAAAGTTTTCTTTGAATTATTTGTGCCCTGACTGACTTAAATGCATTTTCTTAAAGGATACATACTGTCGTAAAGAATACATATCGTCGTAAAGGATACATACTGTCGTAAAGAATACATATCGTCGTAAGGGATACATACTGTCGTAAAGAACACATATCGTCGTAAAGGATACACACTGTCGTAAAGAATACATATCGTCGTAAAGGATACATACTGTCGTAAAGGATACATACTGTCGTAAAGGATACACACTGTCGTAAAGAATACATATCGTCGTAGAGGATACATACTGTCGTAAAGGATACATACTGTCGTAAAGGATACATACTGTTGTAAAGGATACATACTGTCCTAAAGGATACATACTGTCGTAAAGGATACATACTGTCGTAAAGGATACATACTGTCGTAAAGGATACATACTGTCGTAAAGAATACATATCGTCGTAAAGGATACATACTGTCCTAAATGATACATACTGTCCTAAAGGATACATACTGTCGTAAAGGATACATACTGTCGTAAAGGATACATACTGTCGTAAAGGATACATACTGTCGTAAAGGATACATACTGTCGTAAAGGATACATACTGTCGTAAAGGATACATACTGTCGTAAAGGATACATACCGTCGTAAAGGATACATACTGTCGTAAAGGATACATACTGTCGTAGAGGATACATACTGTCGTAAAGGATACATACTGTCGTAAAGGATACATACTGTCGTAAAGGATACATACCGTCGTAAAGGATACATACTGTCGTAAAGGATACATACTGTCGTAAAGGATACATACTGTCGTAAAGGATACATACTGTTGTAAAGGATACATACTGTCCTAAAGGATACATACTGTCGTAAAGGATACATACTGTCGTAAAGGATACATACTGTCGTAAAGGATACATACTGTCGTAAAGAATACATACTGTCGTAAAGGATACATACTGTCGTAAAGGATACATACTGTCGTAAAGAATACATATCGTCGTAAAGGATACATACTGTCCTAAATGATACATACTGTCCTAAAGGATACATACTGTCGTAAAGGATACATACTGTCGTAAAGGATACATACTGTCGTAAAGGATACATACTGTCGTAAAGGATACATACTGTCGTAAAGGATACATACTGTCGTAAAGGATACATACTGTCGTAAAGGATACATACTGTCGTAAAGGATACATACCGTCGTAAAGGATACATACTGTCGTAAAGGATACATACTGTCGTAAAGGATACATACTGTCGTAAAGGATACATACTGTCGTAAAGGATACATACTGTCGTAAAGGATACATACTGTCGTAAAGGATACATACCGTCGTAAAGGATACATACTGTCGTAAAGGATACATACTGTCGTAAAGGATACATACTGTCGTAAAGGATACATACCGTCGTAAAGGATACATACCGTCGTAAAGGATACATACTGTCGTAAAGGATACATACTGTCGTAAAGGATACATACTGTCGTAAAGGATACACACTGTCCTAAAGGATACATACTGTCGTAAAGGATACGTACCGTCGTAAAGGATACATACTGTCCTAAAGGATACGTACCGTCGTAAAGGATACATACTGTCGTAAAGGATACATACTGTCCTAAAGGATACGTACCGTCGTAAAGGATACACACTGTCGTAAAGGATACATACCGTCGTAAAGGATACATACTGTCGTAAAGGATACATACTTCGTAAAGGATACACACTGTCGTAAAGGATACGTACCGTCGTAAAGGATACATACTGTCGTAAAGGATACATACTTCGTAAAGGATACGTACCGTCGTAAAGGATACATACTGTCGTAAAGGATACATACTGTCCTAAAAGATACGTACCGTCGTAAAGGATACATACTGTCGTAAAGGATACGTACCGTCGTAAAGGATACACACTGTCCTAAAGGATACATACTGTCGTAAAGGATACATACCGTCGTAAAGGATACATACTGTCCTAAAGGATACGTACCGTCGTAAAGGATACACACTGTCGTAAAGGATACATACCGTCGTAAAGAATACATACTGTCGTAAAGGATACATACTTCGTAAAGGATACATACTGTCCTAAAGGATACGTACCGTCGTAAAGGATACATACTGTCGTAAAGGATACGTACCGTCGTAAAGGATACACACTGTCGTAAAGGATACATACAGTCGCTACACTGCTGCTGCCACATGAATTTGTACAATTTGGTCACTCACCCAAGGACCTATCTCTATCGCTAGGAATTTTGGAAATCTTATCGACTAAGGGCCCAGTCACACGATCGTTTAAGGAGCGTTTTTAACGCTCCAAAAACGTCGCGTATCATGCATATATTTGAAATGGGTCTTACAATAATTTCCTCGGAGTCAAAAACGCTGTAAAAACGCTGTGAAAATACGCTCGTGTGACCGGGCCTTAGTACTTTCGATTGTTAACTACCGCGAGGCCTGAGTTAGATGAAAACAACCTCCGACCTGAAGCCTGAGGTCCTGTATACTTGTCTCGCTAACTTCTCTATCCAGCTGACTAGAGAAATATACAGAGTGAATGACTTCAAGAATACAACTATTGGTTATATGCAAGATCTCCTCTTAAATCCACCTGCAAGATTCTTCCTCCTCTCATTTCTCTAGACTCTGTTGGTCCTCTAACCGGTGACATGTGAGTTCCACCCCAGTAATTTCCACCCCCAAGTAAATACTGTATTTAGTATTTCACCTAGGTTAGGTTAGCGGTTCGGTACAACTTACCGCGATGGAATACAACTGGGGTGGAATTTACTGGAGTGGATACACCTGGGGTGGAATTTACTGGAGTGGATACACCTGGGGTGGAATTTACTGGAGTGGATACACCTGGGGTGGAATTTACTGGAGTGGATACACCTGGGGTGGAATTTACTGGAGTGGATACACCTGGGGTGGAATTTACTGGAGTGGATACACCTGGGGTGGAATTTACTGGAGTGGATACACCTGGGGTGGAATTTACTGGAGTGGATACACCTGGGGTGGAATTTACTGGAGTGGATACACCTGGGGGGGAATTTACTGGAGTGGATACACCTGGGGTGGAATTTACTGGAGTGGATATACCTGGGGTGGAATTTACTGGAGTGGATACACCTGGGGTGGAATTTACTGGAGTGGATATACCTGGGGTGGAATTTACTGGAGTGGATACACCTGGGGTGGAATTTACTGGAGTGGATATACCTGGGGTGGAATTTACTGGAGTGGATATACCTGGGGTGGAATTTACTGGAGTGGATACACCTGGGGTGGAATTTACTGGAGTGGATACACCTGGGGTGGAATTTACTGGAGTGGATACACCTGGGGTGGAATTTACTGGAGTGGATACACCTGGGGTGGAATTTACTGGAGTGGATACACCTGGGGTGGCATTTACTGTAGTGGATACACCTGGGGTGGAATTTACTGGAGTGGATATACCTGGGGTGGAATTTACTGGAGTGGATACACTTGCGGTGGAATTTACTGGAGTGGATATACCTGGGGTGGAATTTACTGTAGTGGATATACGTGGGGTGGAATTTACTGGAGTGGATATACCTGGGGTGGAATTTACTGGAGTGGATATACATGGGGTGGAATTTACAGGAGTGGATATACCTGGGGTGGAATTTACTGGAGTGGATATACCTGGGGTGGAATTTACTGGAGTGGATACACCTGGGGTGGAATTTACTGGAGTGGATATACCTGGGGTGGAATTTACTGGAGTGGATACACCTGGGGTGGAATTTACTGGAGTGGATACACCTGGGGTTTGAATTTACTGGAGTGGATACACCTGGGGTGGAATTTACTGGAGTGGATACACCTGGGGTGGAATTTACTGGAGTGGATACACCTGGGGTGGAATTTACTGTAGTGGATACACCTGGGGTGGAATTTACTGGAGTGGATATACCTGAGGTGGAATTTACTGGAGTGGATATACCTGGGGTGGAATTTACTGGAGTGGATATACCTGGGGTGGAATTTACTGGAGTGGATACACCTATGGTGGAATTTACTGGAGTGGATATACCTGAGGTGGAATTTACTGGAGTGGATATACCTGGGGTGGAATTTACTGGAGTGGATATAACTGGGGTGGAATTTACTGGAGTGGATACACCTGGGGTGGAATTTACTGGAGTGGATATACCTGGGGTGGAATTTACTGGAGTGGATATACATGGGGTGGAATTTACAGGAGTGGATATACCTGGGGTGGAATTTACTGGAGTGGATACACCTGGGGTGGAATTTACTGGAGTGGATACACCTGGGGTGGAATTTACTGGAGTGGATATACCTGGGGTGGAATTTACTGGAGTGGATACACCTGGGGTGGAATTTACTGGAGTGGATACACCTGGGGTTGAATTTACTGGAGTGGATACACCTGGGGTGGAATTTACTGGAGTGGATACACCTGGGGTGGAATTTACTGGAGTGGATACACCTGGGGTGGAATTTACTGTAGTGGATACACCTGGGGTGGAATTTACTGGAGTGGATATACCTGAGGTGGAATTTACTGGAGTGGATATACCTGGGGTGGAATTTACTGGAGTGGATACACCTGGGGTGGAATTTACTGGAGTGGATACACCTGGGGTGGAATTTACTGGAGTGGATACACCTGGGATGGAATTTACTGGAGTGGATATACCTGGGGTGGAATTTACTGGAGTGGATATACCTGGGGTGGAATTTACTGGAGTGGATACACCTGAGGTGGAATTTATTGGAGTGGATACACCTGGGGTGGAATTTACTGGAGTGGATACACCTGGGGTGGAATTTACTGGAGTGGATACACCTGGGGTGGAATTTACTGTAGTGGATACACCTGGGGTGGAATTTACTGGAGTGGATATACCTGAGGTGGAATTTACTGGAGTGGATATACCTGGGGTGGAATTTACTGGAGTGGATATACCTGGGGTGGAATTTACTGGAGTGGATACACCTGGGGTGGAATTTACTGGAGTGGATATACCTGAGGTGGAATTTACTGGAGTGGATATACCTGGGGTGGAATTTACTGGAGTGGATATACCTGGGGTGGAATTTACTGGAGTGGATACACCTGGGGTGGAATTTACTGGAGTGGATATACCTGGGGTGGAATTTACTGGAGTGGATATACATGGGGTGGAATTTACAGGAGTGGATATACCTGGGGTGGAATTTACTGGAGTGGATATACCTGGGGTGGAATTTACTGGAGTGGATACACCTGGGGTGGAATTTACTGGAGTGGATATACCTGGGGTGGAATTTACTGGAGTGGATACACCTGGGGTGGAATTTACTGGAGTGGATACACCTGGGGTTGAATTTACTGGAGTGGATACACCTGGGGTGGAATTTACTGGAGTGGATACACCTGGGGTGGAATTTACTGGAGTGGATACACCTGGGGTGGAATTTACTGTAGTGGATACACCTGGGGTGGAATTTACTGGAGTGGATATACCTGAGGTGGAATTTACTGGAGTGGATATACCTGGGGTGGAATTTACTGGAGTGGATACACCTGGGGTGGAATTTACTGGAGTGGATATACCTGGGGTGGAATTTACTGGAGTGGATACACCTGGGGTGGAATTTACTGGAGTGGATATACCTGGGGTGGAATTTACTGGAGTGGATACACCTGGGGTGGAATTTACTGGAGTGGATACACCTGGGGTTGAATTTACTGGAGTGGATACACCTGGGGTGGAATTTACTGGAGTGGATACACCTGGGGTGGAATTTACTGGAGTGGATACACCTGGGGTGGAATTTACTGTAGTGGATACACCTGGGGTGGAATTTACTGGAGTGGATATACCTGAGGTGGAATTTACTGGAGTGGATATACCTGGGGTGGAATTTACTGGAGTGGATACACCTGGGGTGGAATTTACTGGAGTGGATACACCTGGGGTGGAATTTACTGGAGTGGATACACCTGGGATGGAATTTACTGTAGTGGATATACCTGGGGTGGAATTTACTGGAGTGGATATACCTGGGGTGGAATTTACTGGAGTGGATACACCTGAGGTGGAATTTATTGGAGTGGATACACCTGGGGTGGAATTTACTGGAGTGGATATACCTGAGGTGGAATTTACTGGAGTGGATACACCAGGGGTGGAATTTACCGTGGGCCAATATACCTACTGTAGAACTCCTCTAACTAACGGTGGACTGGTTTCAATTTTACCCTCAACCAATGGAAACTAACTAATTCTCAAATAATTCCTCTAACCATATCATTAATTACAGTTAACGCAGATGTATCGTATTCCAAAAGTGTTAAGAGATTAACTTTCTAACCTGAACAATATCACTATTTCTCACAGTGTCTTCAGATCTAAGCACAGAGCATTACCACCTATAGTTGATAAGGTCAGCTCATCATGGCGTCTATAGTTCAATCAGCTGTTCCAAGTGGTCCAATGAAACCTAATTACTGCCGCTAAAATTAATGGAGAAAGATGGTGCGTAAACTATTTTCATTGTTTTTATGCCATTGCGCTGCTCATGATGTTCATTTTTTTTGTGTTGTCTATGATTTAAATTAAGGAATGTTTCAGATTATTTGTCTTCAAATTTGAAATTTATTCTGTAATATTATTACTAATATATATAAAAGTAGTATTTTACTGAACGAGTTGCTCGGCAACGGAGGCAAATTAGATACTTACAGTCATGCTTATGATCATATGATGTTATCTTCTTCGTATAGGGCCGTACACACGTAGGGTTTTTAAGTCTTTCCATCAGACTTTTTTCTAAGCTCCTCCTACTGGTATCCATGATACCTGCCGGTATCATGGATACCAACTGAAATAAATAATTATTATATCGTTTTTTATTATATTCTCGTGGAAAAAGTAGGAGGAGCTTAGCAAAAAGTCTGGTGGAAAGACTTAAAAAACCCTACGTGTGTACGGACCTTTAGATTCAACATTTCTACTTGTGTTGTTTTGTTAAATGAGTTACCTAGTTTGTTAATTATGACTGATATAACAACCTAATTTAGTTGTTATTTTGTAACCTTTATTTATTCCATCCCCTACCATATTTTAGAGGCTGCAAACCTAAAGCAAATTTTGAGCTATTTGATTTTTGTTCTTTTTTTTGCACAGTTTTGCTTCATTTCTGAATTGTGTTCAAATTGAGTGTGAATGTAGAATTTTTGTACTTGCTTATGGCAATGCAGTTTAGAGTGCTAGCGTGTGAACTAGCGTTGGCTTACTTTGGAAGTAACCAACGTAATGTTTAATTACTCTGTTCTAGCAAGCAAGCTGAGCTTTGTATTCTGTGATTTGCCTTCTACAACCTAGTGACATCTTACTGACATCACTAACATCAGCTCTAAGAGCCGGTAACTGGGTTACTCTTACTCTTACAATTTAAAATAATCCCATTCCTGCGAGTTCCTAATTCTAATACTAACTAGCATGACCTCATTCCAATACTGACAAACATGTCCTACATTCAATATCAACAAACATTTGCTTCTTTTAATATTAACTCCTATCGATCTAATGGTAAGTTCCGTCATTTAGTATTTAGCGCCAAGGACTCAGTCACCGTCTGACGGTCTTAGTGGAAGGTTCTCCCTGAACATCTCTCCGATATCTCCTTTACCAACTTTGTAAACAAACAACATGGCAGATGACGAGGAGTGAGTATTACTCAGGGGGCAAGTTACGAGTAATCGGACAGATACACATCTTCGGTCATATGGGAACAGAATATATGATTTAACATTTTTTTTTATTCGTTATTTTGATTGGTATCCTTGATACATGTGTATCATGGACACAAATTAAAATAACGAGTTACATTTCATAATTTTTTTCCTATATGACCGAAGATGTGTAACTGTTCGATAATTCGTAACTTACCCTGTTTAAAAATTAATTTATTGATATCTTTTATGCGTTAATACGTAATGAAGTTATGTATTAATGTCCTTGAAATAAGTACAGGGTAACGTTAAAAATAACGTGTTAAGAATAACGTGTTCGGAATAACGTGTTAAGAATAACGTGTTCGGAATAACGTGTTAGGAATAATGTGTTAAGAATAACGTGTTCTCAATTGTATCAATATTTGTAACTAGTGTACTTGCCCGTTAAGAATAACGTGTTCTCAATAGTATCAATATTTGTAACTAGTGTACTTGCCCGTTAAGAATAACGTGTTCTCAATTGTATCAATATTTGTAACTAGTGTACTTGCCCGTTAAGAATAACGTGTTCTCAATAGTATCAATATTTGTAACTAGTGTACTTGCCCGTTAAGAATAACGTGTTCTCAATAGTATCAATATTTGTAACTAGTGTACTTGCCCGTTAAGAATAACGTGTTCTCAATAGTATCAATATTTGTAACTAGTGTACTTGCCCGTTAAGAATAACGTGTTCTCAATAGTATCAATATTTGTAACTAGTGTACTTGCCCGTTAAGAATAACGTGTTCTCAATAGTATCAATATTTGTAACTAGTGTACTTGCCCGTTAAGAATAACGTGTTCTCAATAGTATCAATATTTGTAACTAGTGTACTTGCCCGTTAAGAATAACGTTTTCTCAATAGTATCAGTATTTGTAACTAGTGTACTTGCCCGTTAAGAATAACGTGTTCTCAATAGTATCAATATTTGTAACTAGTGTACTTGCCCGTTAAGAATAACGTTTTCTCAATAGTATCAGTATTTGTAACTAGTGTACTTGCCCGTTAAGAATAACGTGTTCTCAGTAGTATCAGTATTTGTGTAATTTAACTATCCACACTTCTGTTCCCTCAGATTTAACTAAAGTTATTAATTGAATAATGACGATAATATTGTAGCACAGAGTATATAAATTTAATGAGGTTGTAACGAGTTCATTATAAACTAACACTGTAGATGGTAAATATATTCTAATTTAATTAATGAAATCACTTACTCAATAAACAAATACATATATCATGACAAATAATGAGAATAATATTATTCCAGTCTTAACATAATTCAAGTGAATTATGTTAATTATATACTGTATAAGGTATATATCATAACATACATATACTGTATAAGGTATATACCATTACATACATATACTGTATAAGGTATATACCATTATATACATATACTGTATAAGGTATATACCATAACATACATATACTGTATAAGGTATATACCATAACATACATATACTCTACGGGATATACCCGTAACATGCATATACTCTACGGGATATACCCGTAACATACATATACTTTACGGGATATACCCGTACGTATGTAATAACTGCCTCTCTCCCGACATCACTACTTTTAGCGGTGTTTTATTTGTTTATTAATTTGCTTAAGAGTTTATTGGCTAATTTGTTAACTTTATATTAGCTTTATAAATTATTTATTTTAACTGAATAATGTTTGTTATTTTATATGTATTTATAAAAATTATTAAGAGTAAGGGACAATTTGAATTGTTTATTGGAAAATGACTCCCCTGTAATGAAAGCCTCTATAGTTAGTGTAGTGTTCACTATAGAGGCTACTCCCTTACTCAGGACACTACATTCACTATAGAGGATTTCACTATACAGGAGTTTTAATGTATTAAAAAAAGTATATGAAAATAAAAAATTTATTTTTTAATAATAAATTAATGAAATTGTAAAAAGATAATAAAAATATACTAAATATATATATATTGATCTAAAGGCTATTATGTTAATAAATTGAATAGAAATTCAACCTTATGCTAAATAAAATAGGAAATAACTTCCGTAGAATAAAAATACCTGTATTTATCTTTTATAATTTAAAATATTTCTTGAATAAAATAAACATATACCTAACGCGTATTATAGCAGACGAGTAACTACCGTTCATATGAACTATAATGTAAAAGTTATTTGGTATATAAGCAAGACTATGAACGAGTAAAGTTGTGAAGGGTGTCACGCAGGAATATGCTATAGGATGTTGTTCATAACATTCCATTGTAGATCAATTTTTCTTATGTAATGAAATTACCTTACAATTCGTGAGAAGAAAAAGTTGTACATTTAAAAGAATTAAAGAAATAGTTAACTCCTATTTTCCGGAAAATATTATCCGAGATGGATTTTTTTTCATAGTTTAGTAATAAGAGATACATTAAAGATATATGTTAATCTACTAAATCTAGTAGATGTTTTGAATACAGCTTTGGTACATGGAGAATAAATTTGTAAAATTTAATAGTGGTAAATATTTGCATATATTTTATTTTTTTGTAAATCAGGTGTTCAGTTACATGAATAAAAAACTAAAGAATGGCTTTAAAGAAACCGGAACAATTTGTATTTACCACAAAACTGTTCTATAACTTCTAATTTATCTTCTTTGAAATGGCGATCAAATTATTTCCTGTAATAGGTTTAATCACATTTACTTTCCGAGAAAAGCTTCTTCTTTTTCTCCGGTTAAAAGAGTCCACGTCTGTGTTCTAAATCCGAAAGATCACACAATATCGACATTTTGTTCCTACATAGTGGCCTTTATATCAAATGTCAGGTTTGGACCAGTTATTCGAATCATAGTGATGAGGTGTCGTAGTTGAGTGTTCAGGTAGCTCTGGTTTTCAATTTCTAATTCAAATTTGTAAAGATGAACCATTCGAATTCATTAGATTTCATGCTGAAGCAAAATCTAAGAGCCAGTGGTGATTTTTCGAAAACCATGTACAACTCCCTGCAAGAAGAAGTTCGAATGCTTAGAGCTGAGAATGTTGATATCAGGAAGAGGCTTGGACTCAATCAGACCGAAATGAGAGAAATTAGTAAACGAATATCCTCTTTGAGTGAATTGTCCGATGATTTCGTCGATAGCAAAGAGCATATCGAAAACTTGAAAGAGAGGATGAAAATCGTCGAAGACTACTTGGCTATAGTCATGGACTACCTATCAAACGATTCGGAAACACTCAACGGAGGCATGTCTCCCAACAACGGAAAATCTGTCCTTAAAAGTAATGCTTCTAGCCCTGAAGTTGAAACCTTCCGCGTTAACGGTTCCAAAACCAATCTGATCCGACGAGATCAAAATGGTTCAAAATCAAATTTGAATCCCGCGAGTTCGAATCCTCAGCGGGATAGCAGCCCAGAACTTGGACCTCGAGCGAGGTTGAGGAAAATGCGGATGAGCAAGAAGTCGCAAGAGGCAACCGAAGAGGAGGATAATTCGGATGCTCTGATGAACGAAAGAAAACAAATTCTGAAACACCGGAAACGGCGATCGAGACGATCCAGAAGATATGATAGATGTCACAACAAAAATAAAATGTAACTATACACCCTAAATCAATAGCTATTATCTAAGATTTCGTAGCTATAAAATAATATAAATAATTGGCATTTGGAGTAGGAATAAAAAGTTTAATGTATTTCCACTATGAAGAATTAAATTGCCTTGTGGAGTAACGAACCCGTGACATTTAGTTTAGATAGGTTAGTGTACAGCATAGCTCCATTACGAAAGATGTCAGATACCATACTAATCTCAGTCCTTTATCACTACAGTGAAACTCCTGAGTTAGGAAGTATTGGTTTTTTCGTAACTCAGAGCCACTTCATATCTCGGGTGCACTGGATAGTTTTCTATGATTAAAATCATAGAAAACTATGGCAATTGAGGGATAACTATGAAGCAATGCTTGACCCATATCATTTTCTATAATTTAAACATAGAAAAATACTTCATAACTCAGATGCATTTCATAACTCAGAACTTCAAAACTCAGGAGTTTTACTGTATCCATCACACCAAGTACAGCTGCATCAAGTACAATTACATCAAGTACAATTACATCAAGTACAGTCACATCTACCCTGTTAGTTCTAGTTGTCCTAGATTCCAATGACTTGAGTCAGATACTGGATCGATGAGGCTAGCTTAAAGTTCCTGATATTACATCAGAATGTGCTTTAGTAAGGACACCCTGTAACCCACAATAGAACACATGAACGAATACGTCACGTCATTATACTATTGAAGCATTTGAATTGTTTCAAAAGAAAATATATTCTAATAAAAACGTACCTTCTTTCTAAAAATGTGAACGCAATCGAAAAAGGCAGGCACCACTTTAATAAAAGTCAAAATAATTGCGAGGCATGTCTCGAAGTTATTACGGTACGTAGACATAGAGAACGGAGACTATTTTTGTGATGTTTATTTCACGGTAACTACAATAAACATCAATATCATTGTTCAGATAAGGTTATTAGTAACAAATTGGTTCAGAATTTAGGCTTCATACCAGAAGATATTTTCTTTATTGTACAATTAAATAAAAACAATAAGTCTCGCTTTTATTATCGTTTGAAATAAGTCTGAGTCGTGACTTGGGTTATATCGTGGCTTTCCTGTATCTTTTATGAGTTTTAATATATTTATGAATGTTTTTCTACGTAAGAGTTCATCCCTAGTGGAATATTATTTGTATCTTCTTGTAGAGACGAAATACCTCAAATGTCTTTTTAAAAAATCATATTTATTTTTATAGGGTTACAAATCCGTAAAATAACTATGGGTTACAAATCCGTAAAATAACTATGGGTTAACAGTACGTAAAATAACTGTGGGTTAACAGTCCGTAAAATAACTATGGGTTACAAATCCGTAAAATAACTATGGGTTAACAATCCGTAAAATAATTATGGGTTAACAATCCGTAAAATAACTATGGGTTACAAATCCGTAAAATAACTATGGGTTAACAGTACGTAAAATAACTATGGGTTACAAATCCGTAAAATAACTATGGGTTACAAATCCGTAAAATAACTATGGGTTAACAATCCGTAAAATAACTATGGGTTAACAATCCGTAAAATAACTATGGGTTAACAATCCGTAAAATAACTATGGGTTACAAATCCGTAAAATAACTATGGGTTACAAATCCGTAAAATAACTATGGGTTAACAATCCGTAAAATAACTATGGGTTACAAATCCGTAAAATAACTATGGGTTACAAATCCGTAAAATAACTATGGGTTAACAATCCGTAAAATAACTATGGGTTACAAATCTGTAAAATAACTATGGGTTACAAATCCGTAAAATAACTATGGGTTAACAGTACGTAAAATAACTATGGGTTACAAATCCGTAAAATAACTATGGGTTAACAATCCGTAAAATAACTATGGTTACAAATCCGTAAAATAACTATGGGTTAACAATCCGTAAAATAACTATGGGTTACAAATCCGTAAAATAACTATGGGTTAACAATCCGTAAAATAACTATGGGTTACAAATCCGTAAAATAACTATGGGTTAACAATCCGTAAAATAACTATGGGTTAACAATCCGTAAAATAACTATGGGTTACAAATCCGTAAAATAACTATGGGTTACAAATCCGTAAAATAACTATGGGTTAACAATCCGTAAAATAACTATGGGTTACAAATCCGTAAAATAACTATGGGTTACAAATCCGTAAAATAACTATGGGTTAACAGTACGTAAAATAACTATGGGTTACAAATCCGTAAAATAACTATGGGTTAACAATCCGTAAAATAACTATGGGTTAACAATCCGTAAAATAACTATGGGTTACAAATCCGTAAAATAACTATGGGTTACAAATCCGTAAAATAACTATGGGTTACAAATCCGTAAAATAACTATGAGTTAACAATCCGTAAAATAACTATGGGTTAACAATCCGTAAAATAACTATGGGTTAACAATCCGTAAAATAACAATGGGTTACAAATCTGTAAAATAACTATGGGTTAACAATCTGTAAAATAACTATGGGTTAACAATCCGTAAAATAACTATGGGTTACAAATCCGTAAAATAACTATGGGTTACAAATCTGTAAAATAACTATGGGTTAACAATCCGTAAAATAACTATGGGTTAACAATCCGTGAAATAACTATGGGTTAACAATCCGTAAAATAACTATAGGTTAACAATCCGTAAAATAACTATAGGTTAACAATCCGTAAAATAACTATGGGTTAACAATCCGTAAAATAACTATAGGTTAACAATCCGTAAAATAACTATGGGTTAACAATCCGTAAAATAACTATAGGTTAACAGTACGTAAAATAACTATGGGTTAACAGTACGTAAAATAACTATGGGTTACAAATCCGTAAAATAACTATGGGTTACAAATCCGTAAAATAACTATGGGTTACAAATCCGTAAAATAACTATGGGTTAACAGTACGTAAAATAACTATGGGTTACAAATCCGTAAAATAACTATGGGTTAACAATCCGTAAAATAACTATGGGTTACAAATCTGTAAAATAACTATGGGTTACAAATCCGTAAAATAACTATGGGTTAACAGTACGTAAAATAACTATGGGTTACAAATCCGTAAAATAACTATGGGTTAACAATCCGTAAAATAACTATGGTTACAAATCCGTAAAATAACTATGGGTTAACAATCCGTAAAATAACTATGGGTTACAAATCCGTAAAATAACTATGGGTTAACAATCCGTAAAATAACTATGGGTTACAAATCCGTAAAATAACTATGGGTTAACAATCCGTAAAATAACTATGGGTTAACAATCCGTAAAATAACTATGGGTTACAAATCCGTAAAATAACTATGGGTTACAAATCCGTAAAATAACTATGGGTTAACAATCCGTAAAATAACTATGGGTTACAAATCCGTAAAATAACTATGGGTTACAAATCCGTAAAATAACTATGGGTTAACAGTACGTAAAATAACTATGGGTTACAAATCCGTAAAATAACTATGGGTTAACAATCCGTAAAATAACTATGGGTTAACAATCCGTAAAATAACTATGGGTTACAAATCCGTAAAATAACTATGGGTTACAAATCCGTAAAATAACTATGGGTTACAAATCCGTAAAATAACTATGAGTTAACAATCCGTAAAATAACTATGGGTTAACAATCCGTAAAATAACTATGGGTTAACAATCCGTAAAATAACTATGGGTTACAAATCTGTAAAATAACTATGGGTTAACAATCTGTAAAATAACTATGGGTTAACAATCCGTAAAATAACTATGGGTTACAAATCCGTAAAATAACTATGGGTTACAAATCTGTAAAATAACTATGGGTTAACAATCCGTAAAATAACTATGGGTTAACAATCCGTGAAATAACTATGGGTTAACAATCCGTAAAATAACTATAGGTTAACAATCCGTAAAATAACTATAGGTTAACAATCCGTAAAATAACTATGGGTTAACAATCCGTAAAATAACTATAGGTTAACAATCCGTAAAATAACTATGGGTTAACAATCCGTAAAATAACTATAGGTTAACAGTACGTAAAATAACTGTGGGTTAACAATCCGTAAAATAACTATGGGTTACAAGTCCGTAAAATAACTACCTACCTCAGGTTGAGTTATGCCGCAATTTGACATTAGGTTTCATCGGTTAAGTATGGTTTAAATTGGTACATAAAGTGGTTAATGGATTATGAAGTTTATTGCTTTTGAAGTTTAACTTCTTTTTCCTAATTTGCTTGTAATTGTTTGAGTAAAGGCTACTGCGGAGTTATTGTAACGGTACTGCTTATTTAGCGGTAATTTCGTAAAGCATAAGTCAATTCTTTCGAATAATTCACAATTATGCTGATAGAAGAATCAAATATTTATTATTTAATTTCAATAATGATTATTTATTGATTTTATCAACCCATTCAGGGTATGTAGTTAATTTATCCAAATTATGTTGTTGATAACTATAGCAGACTAATCATTTATTATTTTCCAATCAATATATATGAATTGGTTATAATATAGTTGAATATTTTCTTTTCTTCTGCAAAATAATCCATATTGAATAGTTAGGTTGGATTTCATAAGTTATACAGATTTTTTTATGCGGATTTTTGCTCCTTTTTTCAATTATTCGAATTTCGGTTTTTCCGATTTTCGTTTTTCGAATTTCCTTTTTTTGGATTTTTCACTTCTGTTGATTTTCGTTTTTTTGGATTTTTGGTTTTACCGAATTTTTTTTTTTAGAGTTTCGGTTCAATGTTTTTATTCATTGAGTTTTATTGCATCTTAAATGTAAAAGCGTGACATGTAACCAACAGAAAAAGACACACCGTGTGTATCAATGTACAGGGTGATTATCCTTTTCATTGTTAAGATTATTTCCCATTTTAAGTTTATTTCCCATTTTATCCTTCAAGAAGGGGAAGGTTCAATTAATCATTTCAAAGAAGGTGGCCTTCTTTTCATCTCTAATTAATGATGATGCACTTCACTCTCTCATTTCATCACAAAGGAGCATGTCCATCGATTGACTTCAAAATTACCTCCTCTATACTCCTCTATAGTGAAGTCCTGTATAGTGAACCATACTGATTAGTAGAGTCCTGAGTAATGAAGTACCCAGTATAGTGATTTATTTTAAGAGCACTGTGTTCTTAAAGGCATCTTTTCATTCCTTTATAATGAAGTAAGCTCTATAGTGTGACCTAGTTGTAGTTCACTATAGAGGAGTTCTGCTGATTTATGGCGCTCTCTCTTCCGTAGACTTTTGTCATTGTTACTAAGATTGATCTGATGTTCCTGAATATAATAAAAAGGAGTTATTTAAGGGGGAAATGACACAAAGGGTGGTGGTAGACTACTCATCTTTTATCCAGTGGTACTTTGAAAAAAAATTACTAAAATCGTCAATTAGCTTGTATACCTTAATTACAATTTATATTTTCTCATATAATTTCCCTTTTAATTTCTATTTTTTCATTTTGGTAGAAAATCCAAACTTCGACTAAAAAATTTCACATTTAAAATTTTTCCATCAAGAAAAATTAATTTTGTGTGAAAAATTGATCATAAGAATATTTTGTGATATTTTTTCAAATTTGTTTTTTCCAACCTATTTTAATTATTCTAAAATCAGTGCATCTCATTTGTTCACTGATAGTACACACCCATCTCTTTTTTTTCTGATAGTACCGCAGTGCAATGATGTGTGGAGATAATTTCCTAATTTATTTGTGACCTTCAAACTAGAACATTACTCTGAGTCACCACCTAACTAACAAATATAAAGAAAAATAAACAGCTACTAACCTAAATAGCCTCTCAATAGGATATAAATATTATATATTGGTAAGCCTGATTGTTTGTTTATGATATTGGCAATCCTGATAACTTTCCCCTATTTGTGCTATTAGTTTTCTGTACTTTATTCTCCGTGTCGCCTCAATAGAGTGTGTGACGTCATCACAGCAACGCGTATATACAGTGAAACTCCTGAATTAGGAAGTATTGGCTTCTTCATAACTCAAAGCCACTTCATATCTCGGGTGCACTAGATAGTTTTCTATGATTAAAATCATAGAAAACTATGGTCATTGAGGAATAACTATGACGCCATTCCTAACGTATATCATTTTCTATAATTTAAACATAGAAAACTACTTCATAACTCAGGGGCATTTCATAACTCAGGTCCTTCATAACTCAGGAGTTTTACTGTACCAATTCAGGGGCTTAGAACAAGAGAATAGATCTATTACTGTTATAATAACTAATGCGTTTCTATAGCTTAAATACCATCTCGAACTGTTGCTGTGATGACGTCACAACTCACAAACACTCCTTTTGTCAGTAGTGTTTTGACGCGCTTTTCCTCTTCAGTGTTTTCTTATCTAATGTTACCAGTAGATGTGTGTCGCTCTGACCTGCTAAAGTGTGTTAAATGCTTCCTATGACTAGTCTGGCACTTTACAAATAGTATAACATATCATTTAAATGGCTCTTTGAAGCGTATTGACAGTGTTTAGATTTCTTATCTAATCCTAGACAAGTCTCGGCAGAAAATTGCACCTAATTGAAAATGATAACCAAGGCGTCATCTTCTTATCAGTAACGCTATCAGCTGTTTCTTTTTTATCGTAATTAGCGTTTAATCTTTTAGATAGTATTTTAATAGATAACAAACGCTATCTAATTTTAGATACCGGTTTAAGGGGGCGTGACTAACATCATAACAATGCGGGTTGGTTCGATCCTGACTAATGATGTCATACATCATTGCTCACTGTGAATATCATATTACATGCATACTCTAGTTAATTTAATTCAATTATTCAACTTGCATGTAATGAGTCTATTGTATTTTTGTATAAATCAGATTTTGTAAAAAAATCGTATATTTTATTTCGTAATTTTATGTTTTTATTTCGGGTGAAGCAGGTAAATTGCGGCACACTAACTAACTGTAATTTACTTCAAACCACAAAAACCATAGTTAATAATAATCAACAACATACTTTGAATTTCTTTTGATTTGAAACATTTTAATATAAACTAAGTTCAGCAAAGAGAAAGTTGTCTCAAATTAAGTAGCCGCAATTTACCAATGTGACCCTAATTAGTCTTCACCTGTAAATTATAGTTTCGAAGCACAAAATCTGGCAAATTATTTTTTAGTCGGGGAGATTTTTTTAAATTATTTTCAACATGTCTACAGATTTGATATTTTTCAAAATTAGGTAATTTTTTTCACTTAGAGCACTTTAGTTTCCACTATGGTGAAAGGAAGAAAGAAAACCAGGTGAGAGCAATTTGATGGTATGTAGGGTAAGCTCTGTGTTGCCGAACAGTTCCACATTTTCGATCATATAAAAAAAGTATATAATAATTATTTGAAGAAAAAGAAACAGTTTAAATGTTATATTATATCTTTCCCTCATATTATCGAAATTGTGAACTGTCTAATAACTTGTCACTGACCCTATATAAGGAAAGTGTTGCCTAGTTAGGTAATGTGACTCATGAAATCTAGTACCTACCATCTGTTAGACTTTATCTTTGGTATACTATTATACCATTATAGTATATGATATACTGTTCTAGTATATGATATGACATATACTGTTCCAGTAGTGCACCGACATTTCGTCCAACTGACGGACATTTCGTCCAACTGACGGACATTTCGTCCAACTGACGGACATTTCGTCCATCGGATAATTCATCCACGAAATACTTTATTCTGTATTATATATAAAATGTGTATATAATTTTTATTATTTGTATATATTCTTCAATATGAAAGTAGGAAACACGCTTTGTTGTTGGTAATTAGAAATTTATGGTCTTTGCCTTAATTCTTATTGCAATTTTATTTTCCTGCTGGCCGGCAACAGTAAAATAATAAAACTGAATACATTTTTTAATGATATACAGGCTGGCCCTGCTTTTATTACGCCCCAGTCTTATAAAATCTGTTTACAATAAAAGCACATATAAAAATTATTATTTACCTCTATTGTCTTTATTTTATTCTCTTTCTTACGTTTCCACACATTTATTCCTATTAGTACCTGTTATTTTATATACTCATAACTCATTAATTAATGCAAAATATTAAAGGAGGTGAATAATTTAAAGATACAGTCAACCCGTATAGCATATCTAATTTCATAACTGTAATCGATAAACATTTTTTTATGATTCCATATGAAATGTTTCTGCTTAAATAACTATAATAATATTATATATTAATGTATGAATATTAATGCAATAGCGAAAAGTAATACGAAAAGTATCCCATAAACACTTTGAAATACAAAATAAAGCAATCTGTTTTCCTAGAACCTATATATACGTATATTTTCCTTTATGTTTAAAAATGAATTATTTGTCCATTAAATTACAAAATAGTTACTTTTACATCTCTATCTTCAACTATCGATCGGAATCTTTGTTTATATGCGACATACTCCTCTGTTTACTTCCTTAATTGTATGTAAATAAATAAAGGATAAATAAATAAATAATTAATTAGACAAACTGATCGTGAAATTAAATACCGTTTGTTCATCGTCTTTCGTCGGACATGTCTTATAACAAATTCTTTAGATGCAGTCACCAAATAATAGACTGTATTTTTTCTTAATGTTTTAAACTATAGTATAAAAATTAAAAAAAGTACCTGTTTGAATGAACATCGCAACACTCAGACACTCTCCGTACTCGGGCAGTGTATGTTAGCATTTTTCGTGAACGTATGTACCTATCATTTATAATGATCTATCGTTTGTTTATGTAGGGTAAGTTACGAATTATCGGTCAGTTTCATATCTTCGATCATACAAGAAAAAACAATATTACAATTGTTATTTTATTTCATTTTAGTTGGTATCCATGATACCAAACTGACCGATAATTCGTCACGATTTATACACACTGTCTTTTTCAATTTCCGATATTTCGTAACTTACCTGATACATTTCCCTTTTTCCCCCAGTCACGAGATCAGTTACATCGAAGACCCTGGGCAGGTAAAGTTCCACCTGAGGCGTCCAGTTCACCTGTACGTGCCCACAGAGATAAGGGACAGTGGAGAGTATGACCCGCTACTGGAGACTGAGCCACCTAGTGAAGAGCTGGCCCTGCACCATGTACATGGATACCGGTGAGAAATATTTTATCTTTGGTTTTTTAATGTTCATTGTTTATATAAAGATAATTGTGTTTTAATCATTTAAAGAAGATCTGCTTCTTCTGGCTCAAACATTAGAAAAATATGTAGTGTGTTTAACGTGTTTGGAACATGCTGTTAACGTGTTTGGAACATGCAGTTAACGTGTTTGGAACATGCAGTTAACGTGTTTGGAACATGCAGTTAACGTGTTTGGAACATGCTGTTAACAACTTGTTTAAAAACGTTTATTTATAACGTGTTAAAAACCTTTCTTTATAACGTGTTTAAAATCGTTTCTTTATAACGTGTTTAAAATCGTTTCTTTATAACTTGTTTAAAACGTTTATTTATAACGTGTTTAAAATCGTTTCTTTATAACGTGTTTAAAAACGTTTATTTATAACATGTTTAAAAACGTTTATTTATAACATGTTTAAAAACGTTTATTTATAACTTGTTTAAAAACGTTCATTTATAACGTGTTAAAAACGTTTCTTTATAACGTGTTTAAAATAGTTTCTTTATAACGTGTTTAAAATCGTTTCTTTGTAACGTGTTTAAAATCGTTTATTTATAACGTGTTTAAAATCGTTTATTTATAACGTGTTTAAAATCGTTTCTTTATAACTTGTTTAAAATAGTTTCTTTATAACGTGTTTAAAATCGTTTCTTTGTAACGTGTTTAAAATCGTTTATTTATAACGTGTTTAAAATCGTTTATTTATAACGTGTTTAAAATCGTTTCTTTATAACTTGTTTAAAATAGTTTCTTTATAACGTGTTTAAAATCGTTTCTTTATAACTTGTTTAAAACGTTTATTTATAACGTGTTTAAAATCGTTTCTTTATAACTTGTTTAAAACGTTTATTTATAACGTGTTTAAAATCGTTTCTTTATAACGTGTTTAAAAACGTTTATATATAACATGTTTAAACACGTTTATTTATAACGTGCTTAAAACGTTTATTTATAACGTGCTTAAAACGTTTATTTATAACGTGTTTAAAACGTTTATTTATAACATGTTTAAAAACGTTTATTTATAACGTGTTTAAAACATGTTTGTTACAACATCTATGAAGTAGAATTATTTATAACGTGTTTAAAACGTTTATTTATAACATGTTTAAAAACGTTTATTTATAACGTGTTTAAAAACGTTTATTTATAACATGTTTAAAAACGTTTATTTATAACGTGTTTAAAACATGTTTGTTACAACATCTATGAAGTAGAATTATTTATAACGTGTTTAAAACGTTTATTTATAACGTGTTTAAAACGTTTATTTATAACACGTTTAAAAACGTTTATTTATAACGTGTTTAAAACATGTTTGTTACAACATCTATGAAGTATATTATTTATGACGTGTTTAAAACGTTTATTTATAACGTGTTTAAAACGTTTATTTATAACATGTTTAAAAACGTTTATTTATAACGTGTTTAAAATCGTTTCTTTATAACTTGTTTAAAACGTTTATTTATAACGTGTTTAAAATCGTTTCTTTATAACGTGTTTAAAAACGTTTATATATAACATGTTTAAACACGTTTATTTATAACGTGCTTAAAACGTTTATTTATAACGTGCTTAAAACGTTTATTTATAACGTGCTTAAAACGTTTATTTATAACGTGTTTAAAACGTTTATTTATAACGTGTTTAAAACATGTTTGTTACAACATCTATGAAGTAGAATTATTTATAACGTGTTTAAAACGTTTATTTATAACATGTTTAAAAACGTTTATTTATAACGTGTTTAAAACGTTTATTTATAACGTGTTTAAAACATGTTTGTTACAACATCTATGAAGTAGAATTATTTATAACGTGTTTAAAACGTTTATTTATAACATGTTTAAAAACGTTTATTTATAACATGTTTAAAAACGTTTATTTATAACGTGTTTAAAACATGTTTGTTACAACATCTATGAAGTAGAATTATTTATAACGTGTTTAAAACGTTTATTTATAACATGTTTAAAAACGTTTATTTATAACGTGTTTAAAACATGTTTGTTACAACATCTATGAAGTAGAATTATTTATAACGTGTTTAAAACGTTTATTTATAACGTGTTTAAAACGTTTATTTATAACATGTTTAAAAACGTTTATTTATAACGTGTTTAAAACATGTTTGTTACAACATCTATGAAGTAGAATTATTTATAACGTGTTTAAAACGTTTATTTATAACGTGTTTAAAACGTTTATTTATAACACGTTTAAAAACGTTTATTTATTACGTGTTTAAAACATATTTGTTACAACATCTACGAACTAGAATTATTTAAAACAACATAAATCATTCAATAGCTTGTTTCAATTTATTAATAATTTATATGCATTTGCATACCTTTAAAAAGTATATCGATGTTTTAATAAATCAAAAACACTGACGCTAAGTCCATTTCATTATTTGGAGTCTTTTATCAACCAGGAGATGTTTAACCTGAACAAAGTTAGACTACAGACAACAAAATAAAAGAAATATTGATAGTGTTATGCCCTATAGTTAAAGATGTAAATACTAGTGTATTACTCGTCAAAAATGACGAACACTAAATTATTTAATTTTAGAATTAGGTATCTGGTTAGAAATTATCTAGATTTTTTTTTGTCATTTTTTTTACTATCCTTATTTTTTCTTATCCTTATTTTGTAGCTATAGAGTATTTTTGATGTTAACAGGATGTTGGTTGTTCTGACCTTCATGGTCGGTAACTTTGTCTCTTGTCACGGAATCCGCCTCACGAACTGTTTAGATAGTTTGTTTTCAAAGATGCTTTTAAGCGAATTGAATGCGGATAAAACACACCTGTGCCTCGTGTCTGTGAGCCATGAAGGCTAAATAGGGCTAATTATTATTCCTGGAATAGAAACTGATTCCGTTTGATGAATTACTGTTTCCTTTAGAATGAAACATATTGACAATATACAGGGTGACGCACAAATAGTGTACCCAACTTTGAATTAATATAAATATTGTATTGAAAAATAATTTTAAATTAGAGCTCAAGTAAAATTAAAATATGTTTTACTTGTATCCATTATAGGTACTACAGTCATACTTAATATTTATTATTTATTTATAAATACCATATTCATATTAATTCAAAGTGGGTACACTTTTTTGTGGGTCACCCTGTATATTAAGTAACTACCAAGTACCGAGTTCTTAAATTGGTATGTTTAGTGTACTTAATTTGAACTGCTATTGGAGTTGAGTAAACTCTAAGAATCTTACTTCTATTCAGAATACGAGTAATCGGACAGTTCCACATTTTCGATCATGTAAGAAAAGATTATAAAATAAATTGAATAGTAAACTAGATTATGTGCACCCGGTAGAGCGCATACCTTCGCCTACTTTGACCCGTTCTCTCCAAAACTCTAATAAACTGGTAACTGTATATTGACCAATCGTCCCACCAAGTTTCATCTAATATGGTTCAATAATTTTTGAGCTATCTATGACCTTGTCCTTGACCTTTGACCGGGTCTCTCCCAAAATTCTACCAGCAGGTCACTGGACATTGACCAATCTTTTCACTAAATTTTAGGCAATTTGGTTGAACACTTTTTCAGTTATGCGAATAACAAGATGATAAATAATAAATAAATGCCGGGTAAAATATGACCTTCCGCTAATTTGCGAGGGTAATAAATATGTCATTTACTTGTTTTATACCTGCAGGTGTAATGGGTACGACCGTCCTAAAGCTAGTAATTTAGCGTTACAATGAATCAGAAACCTTATACAGTATGACCACAAAACTCTACCCACCAGAGCATTGTAGTTGAATCTACTTTTTGATCATTCTAGTAAAAAAATATTACGTACCATATAGATACCATAGCAACTATATGTAATATTTAATGAATTATATGTACAAAGCCTGTTACAGGTATACATTTTTTGAGGACACACTGTAGCTATACATGTATAGTGTTTAATTTATAGTTAGTGTTTCTATTTTATGTTTACCTTTAACATTAGTGTTTCTATTTCATGTTTACCTTTAACATTAGTGTTTCTATTTCATGTTTACCTTTAACATTAGTGTTTCTATTTCATGTTTACCTTTAACATTAGTGTTTCTATTTCATGTTTACCTTTAACATTAGTGTTTCTATTTCATGTTTACCTTTAACATTAGTGTTTCTATTTCATGTTTACCTTTAACATTAGTGTTTCTATTTCATGTTTACCTTTAACATTAGTGTTTCTATTTCATGTTTACCTTTAACATTAGTGTTTCTATTTCATGTTTACCTTTAACATTAGTGTTTCTATTTCATGTTTACCTTTAACATTAGTGTTTCTATTTCATGTTTACCTTTAACATTAGTGTTTCTATTTCATGTTTACCTTTAACATTAGTGTTTCTATTTTATGTTTACCTTTAACATTAGTGTTTCTATTTTATGTTTACCTTTAACATTAGTGTTTCTATTTTATGTTTACCTTTAACGTTAGTGTTTCTATTTTATGTTTACCTTTAACGTTAGTGTTTCTATTTCATGTTTACCTTTAACATTAGTGTTTCTATTTCTTGTTTACCTTTAACATTAGTGTTTCTATTTCTTGTTTACCTTTAACATTAGTGTTTCTATTTCTTGTTTACCTTTAACATTAGTGTTTCTATTTCTTGTTTACCTTTAACATTAGTGTTTCTATTTCTTGTTTACCTTTAACATTAGTGTTTCTATTTCTTGTTTACCTTTAACGTTAGTGTTTATATTTCTTGTTTACCTTTAACATTAGTGTTTATATTTCTTGTTTATCTTTAACGTTAGTGTTTCTATTTTATGTTTACCTTTAACATTAGTGTTTCTATTTCATGTTTACCTTTAACATTAGTGTTTCTATTTCTTGTTTACCTTTAACATTAGTGTTTCTATTTCTTGTTTACCTTTAACATTAGTGTTTCTATTTCATGTTTACCTTTAACATTAGTGTTTCTATTTCTTGTTTACCTTTAACATTAGTGTTTCTATTTCATGTTTACCTTTAACATTAGTTTTTCTATTTTATGTTTACCTTTAACATTAGTGTTTCTATTTTATGTTTACCTTTAACATTAGTGTTTCTATTTTATGTTTACCTTTAACATTAGTGTTTCTATTTTATGTTTACCTTTAACGTTAGTGTTTCTATTTTATGTTTACCTTTAACATTAGTGTTTCTATTTCTTGTTTACCTTTAACATTAGTGTTTCTATTTCTTGTTTACCTTTAACATTAGTGTTTCTATTTCTTGTTTACCTTTAACATTAGTGTTTCTATTTCTTGTTTACCTTTAACATTAGTGTTTCTATTTCTTGTTTACCTTTAACATTAGTGTTTCTATTTCTTGTTTACCTTTAACATTAGTGTTTCTATTTCTTGTTTACCTTTAACGTTAGTGTTTATATTTCTTGTTTACCTTTAACATTAGTGTTTCTATTTCTTGTTTATCTTTAACGTTAGTGTTTATATTTCATGTTTACCTTTAACATTAGTGTTTCTGTTCACAGAGGTCGAGATGCCCGTAACAACTTCCTCCTCCTTGCGACTGGCGATGTGGTTTACTTCACAGCTGGTGTAGCGGTGGTGTACGACCCTTCTACCGACACTCAGAGGATATACGACAAACATACCGATGATATTAAGAGGTGAGCTAAGGGGTACAAGGGACTGGAAGAAGCAGTCAGAAAGGAAAAGGGTAATGATCAATATAAAGTGGTAATTGTAATTATTTGCTTACATAGGTGTCTCAATTTTAAACCCATGTGTATACCAGGTGAGGTGCATTTCCAAACTCCCGCACCATACCTACCTGACACTGACATCACCGTCACACCGAAATTAACTTTTATACCTGCCAAAATCCAAGTGGAGCCAAAATTATCAACTTTTAATTTTTTTTTCGCTCTTCCTGTTTTTTATCGCTCTTTTTTTTACTATTTGTTTTACTCTATCTACTCCTTTATGCTCTTTGTTATTTGTTCACTGCAATCTGCTTTATTTCTCCTCTTTCCCCCTCTTTCCTTTTATTTACTACATACATTCTAAATCTAACCTACTTTATTCTTCACACATTTAAACTGAATCACATTCACAATCAATATAGTCACATATGTTCTTATTCCTCCCTAGATTTTAGTTGTCTTTGAAGCCTCGGCATTTTTCGGACCATGGCTCCCAACTTTTAAGAAATGCTAATGTATATAAATCATAGAGAGAAGGAAACTGCTTTCTTTGCACAGAGGAGGTGCTATGCTCTAATAGACAGTAGGTACATAGCAAGTCTGTAGACTCTGTCACGTGTTTCCTGCAGGATATCAAACCCCTAACCCCCCCCCCCCTATTCTTTATGGCTGCGTGTGGAGGATTTATCCTTTGTTTCCATGCTATTTAGCCCCATTCTTTTAGGGAAGAAATTGCACCACAATTGAAGGCATTAAATGACTAACATCTTCGTGACTACCTGCAGTGTAGTCACATGACTACACGGTTAGCTTACCGGTTACTTATGTTCAATCATTTACAGTCAATTGTTGCATCTTATACAGTCACTAACAGCATTCAACTAGAACGTGCACTCGTGAAGTGCTTACCTTCGCCACCACTTCGGATTTTGACCTTTTCGTGACTTTGACCGCTGCCAAAATCTAACAAAATGGTTCCTGTATATTGACCAATCGTCCCACCAAGTTTCAAGCAATTTGGTAGATTATTTTTTGAGTTATGCGAATAACAAGATGATAAATAAAAGCCGAACGAAAAATAACTATCCGTAATTTGCAAAGATAATCAACAAATAAAAACAGCTCAAATAACAAAGTAAACTCTCTTTCTCCATTCAGTTTGGCTCTTCATTCGGATGGCGTCACTGTGGCTACAGGACAAGCCAAAGGAGTTGACGATGAGGAGGATGCTGTGAGTCAAGATATATTATAAGTTAATTAATTAACTTTATAGTAAATTAAATTATTAACAGTGAATTAAGTAACTTTCGATTAATTGTCGTAATTTGTTGAAGGAGCAATAAACTCATAGAAAATATATTAATAGTTATTGTAAAAAATGTTGTCAGTAATTAAGTTATACACTGGTGAAAAATTATTCGGATAAAAAAAAAACAGAAATATAACTTGGATGTTCACCGCATCGGCAGCAATGGCGCTGCGGTCTGCTTGTTTACATAATCAGCTGTCCTTTTGATGTAATTTTAAACATTCACTACTTGAGCTTGTACCACGTCCATGATACACATTATTTTTTTCAATATAAAGTAAGGAAAGTTCTTTATTATTGGTCAGTTCCATAATTTCGGTCAAATAAGAAAAGACTGTATAAAAATAATAATTTCACTAGGATTAATTATTATGATATAGTTTTTTTTCTTTTATGACCGAAATTGTGTAACCGACCGATAATTAAGAATTTACCCTAAGTTAATTCAATATAAAGTGAACTAGAACGTAAACAAAACAATAGTGAGAGCTCCATTAGAGAATTTAGCCCCCAGGGGCTCTATCCTGAAGCTGTCTGTGGTGAATGGAAGAGAAGGGGGGTGGCGTTCATTGGGCCCCGAACTGTTGTAATTTGGATTATGTATTGTCATTTTTCATTTTTACCATGTTTATCATCTTTTTAACGCTACTTGTAGTTTTAGAGGATAGCGCTAGGGTTATGCTCTTCAACTACGAGGTCTTAGATTTTGTGATTACTTAGGCTTCATTGAAGTTTATTTGTGGTGTAAAACCTGCTCAAATAACTAAAAGTTTCTCCACATTTTAGGCACACATCCGAATCTGGGACACTAAAACCCTGGAGACACTCCACGTGTTCGGAGAAGGGAAAGTGCATCGCTCTGTCAGCTGTTTGGCATTTTGTAACACCGTGAGTGAGAAGGAATATTCCAGTTTAAACTGTTACAGCTCCCGTACACACGTAGGCGTTTTTAAGTCTTTCCACCAGACCTTTTTCTAAGCTCCTCCTACTTTTTCCACGAGAATATAAGAAAAAACTATATATTTATTATTTTTTATAGTTGGTATCCATGATACCTGTAGTGTTGTGATCACCTCTGTGTCACAACGTAAGCTACCTATTTTGATTGATTAATTAAGATTCAATGATGTCTTTCTTTTAATTCAAATGGCTAATTATTCACTTTTCCAATATTCCAGATTTCTGTTATCTGACTTCCATAAATTAAGCTATTTCCAATTATATAATTTTTCTCAATTCAATGCCTACATAAATTGGAGATGGATACACACATTGGACTAAATATTAATTTATTCATTACTGCTTATTATTTATTGACATTGATCATGAATTGCAATATTAAGATGATTCGAAAATTAATTTATAAATCGAAAAAAAGGGTTTTACCGAAACAATTATAAACCTTAATACTAAACTAAGAATCCAGCTTCTAAAGTAAATAAATGACAATGGCTGATTAGACCTATTTAATTACATAGAACCTATAACTCTCTGCTCAATTATTATCACGTTGGTTATTTACTCAACTTTTGATTGTCGTCCGATGAATGTGTGATTAATACCCCCGTATGGCTTTAATATTACGTGATCTATAATTTGTCACTGATAATTCACTTCACCAATTAAGTTATTAGATGAAAGAAAGGAACAAGGGAGAGGACATCCGATTGTCCCGAGAGCCAAGGGTATTAATGAGGGTAGAGGGAAAGTCGTCACCCGCACTCGCACCTCAAAGGGGGTGTAGGGATGGGTTGCGTGCCTTTTGCACTGCCTACCACACTAGCTGTACAGTTTGCTACAATAGTACACTACCTATGTACCACACATACTATATTACTATATAATATAAGCTCTGTAAGTTGTATCATAACAGTAGGTATCCTGGATACCAATATTAGTTATATCGTTTTTTCTTATATTCTCGTGGAAAAAGTAGGAGGAGCTTAGCAAAAAGTCAGGTGGAAAGATTTAAAATTCCCTACGTGTGTACGGCCCTTAACAGTTCCCGTGTATGTATTTATATATCTTCCATTCCCATTTCAGAATGGTGGTTCCCTGTTGGCTGCAGTAGATGACAGTCCTGAGCCAATACTCACAGTGTGGGAATGGGCAGATGAGAATCTCCTGGCAGAGTGCAAGGTGGGGAGAAATATTTTGATATGTATTTGTATGCGAAATAATAGGTAGATATGAGTAAAAGCCTGTATAATGGTTAAAAAATACTTCTAATTAATTTAGTTCCGGTAATTAACAGGTCTGAGAGACTTGTTCCGGTGGGGATGTACATTCATATTTTAAATACTTGACGACTTTAGTTGCTGAAAATCCGTGATTTTAATTGTGTATGACGTAAAATAATGCAGCCTATTTTTTTCTACTTACCTTCATATCTTTCGTTACTCTCGGGTGAAGTACATGCGCTGTTGCGGCACATTTTAATTCACACCAAAACAGCTAATATTCCTATAAGTGATGTTACTAGTGTGACGTAACATGTGTGAACATAAAATATGGATTGAGACCCTTTGTTATTGTACACTAATAAAAAGACCCATTGCTTCTTATAGCCTTTAAATTCATACCCTCTCCGATAATTAGAGAAAACAACAAAAGCATTTTTCGATTTTGAATCTGTAAGATTATTGCTTCACCAGCGGCCATTTTATCACTTGCGCTATTTTCAGCCTCTCAAAGATCAGTTTTTGGTGGTAACTTGACAACATTTTACTAGTTAAATAGGGTAAGTTCCGAATTATCGGTCAGTACTACATCTTCGGTCATATAAGAAAAAACTATATAAAAATTGTTATTATTACACAGTGCTATCTAATAACCCGGGTTTGCAGAATTATTAGATAGCACTGTGAAATAATAACAATTTTTATATTGTTTTTTCTTATGTCCGAAGATGTAGTACTGACTGATGATAAAGAACTTACCCTAGTTTAAAAATATAATTATAGGTTATAACAAGATTCATTTATGGCTTTCATCATACATAGTACAGAGTACCTACCTATACATTATTTCAACATTTTATCGCATCATTTCACTGAATCTAAGAAAGGCAAAAAGTTTAGCCGCAATTAATTTTAACGAAGCCATTCACACTTGCGTTTTTTTTCACCAGCGTTTTTTCTAACGCAAGTGTGAAGGACTCCGTTAAAATCAATTGTAGCTAAACACTTTGCCACGAGCATATTTTTAAAGGCGGCGTTGAGAAACGCAAGTGTGAAGGGAGCCTTACTTGCCACGTCTGGTCTTTTCTTGAACTGCTTTTTATCTTTAAATTGAAAATTATAGTTTTTAATTTAAACCTGTTTGTGACCGCTATCTCCATTTCTTACAAATCTATCGAATTAATAAACCATACGACTATGTGATTATTTTTACCTGTGTTTCTTTTCAGTGTTCAGGTGACCCGGTAATTGCCGTGAACTTTTCCTGCGAAGACAACCCCCGAGTAATTACCACAGGTATTTAATTGAATTTAAATTGACTAGGTAAGTTTTTAATTATCGGTCAGTTCCACATTTTCGGACACGTAAGAAAAAACGATATAATAATAATTACTTACATTTAATTTTTTGGTATACTTGTCCGAAAAATGTGGAATTGACCGATTATTGAGAACTCACTCTATAGGTACTAAATTGAACATGTTTGATAATAATATATATAATACTTTTTTCAAAGTAATTCTAAATTAACATTTAAATCTCATTTTTTGTAGTTTCAAAATAATTTAGCTTCGTAAATAATAATAATAACTTCTGAAAAATATATTATTTTTTAACTTCATTTTAAAAAATATTGTAAATTTTTTTGTTATTATTTTGATTAATTGTCCTGCTACATTATTTTAATACATCTCGTTTTAGCAACTGTACTTAATGTCCTCTAGGTAAGAACAGCATCATTTTCTGGGAGTTGGATGACGGAAAGCTGAAGAAACGCACTGGCATTTTCGGCAAGCATCCCAAACCGAAATATGTGACCGCCATCAGCTTTACCGGAGATGGGAACACCATTTCAGGGGACAGTAACGGCAATGTTATCGTATGGAAAAAAGGTGTATTGAGTAACTAACCATTCTATAAAATATCTGGAGAAAATATTGAATTAAAAATCATTATTGTGATATTTTGATTTTTTTGACATTATTGTCTGAACATGATTTATCATGCCTGAACATGATTTATCATGCCTGAGCATTATTTATCATGCCTGAACATGATTTATCATGCCTGACCATGATTTATACTGCCTGAGCATGATTTATCATGTCTGATCACGTTCTAACCGCAGTGTTCTCCTCATTACAGGTGCTAACGAAATAGAGCGAGCCATCACCTCCGTTCACGAAGGTTCCATCTTCAGCATCAGTGTCAGTAAGAATGGTGGCTACATCACCTCGGGCAAAGACAGACTCGTCAAACTATGGAATGATGACTTTTCTTCGGTGTCTTCTTCCGTGGAGGTGATTTGGGTGATCCTTTTATTGAGAATTATACTGCATTCATGAAATAGCTTTTCTGTTGGTGACTTTGTTCATGGAGCCACTTTCCTTTCTGACTGCTTCTTACAGTCTCTTGTATTTAATTTCCTTTTGACATCAGCAATATGGCCTTTGGTTCCGAAACAGAACTACTATGATTTTGACAGTCAAGAAATGCTTATTACTATTATAGTTTAGTTTCTAAGTATCCTACCTATCATTTTTCAGATTCCAGAGTACATGGGAGGTGCTCGGGCTGCTATTGAAATTGATGACGATTTGTTCATTGCCACCATTAACAATGTGATAGCCAAAGGAAACTTTGATGATGGATTTGAAGTGGTGACCAAGGTAAGAACAACATATATACTTTAAACTTTAGTCTCTGTACCTCAAAGTACACCAATCATACGAAATTGATATCGTAGGACATATATTTTTAACTTCGTAAAATTGCGGAAGGTTGTGTTATGATGGACAAAATTTTCCCGTACTAATAACATAGCAATTTTTGTTATGTACTTATTTGCAATCTTCTTATTTGCATAACTCAAAGAACATTCAACCAAATTGCTTGGAATTTGGTGGAACAATTGGTCATTATCCAAGAAACTTTTGGCAACGACTGGGTCAAAGGTCAAGGTCATTTATATCTCAAAGATTATTGGATGATCGGTCAGGGTGTTTTATAAGCGGCGGCGAAGGTATGCGCTCTACGAGAGCCTGTCCTCTAGTTTCCCTCAATTTCTACCAGTGTCCCCTTTTTCCACCAGGGTGCCAATGATGAGTTGTGGGCTCTGGCGGCTCATCCCTCATCGGACAGGTACGTCACTGGTAGTCTGGACGGAGTGGCCACTGAGAGGTCCATTGGCTCCAAGAAAATAGTCTGGACTGCTACCTACACTGTGAGAAAAAGAACATTTGTTGAGTCTGGAAGTCTAATTTCTTATTTTTAAGGACAATGTTTTCCATCAAAAACTAGAAGTTAAACTAGTTATAGATTCATTCTGGTTTGTGGATTGTAATAACTAGTTAAAGATCCATCCTAGTTCAAGAAAAAGCTTTTCAAAAACTAGTTACCATTGTATCCTAGTTTAAAAAAATTAATTCCAAAAACTTGTTAACACCCAATCCTAGTTTAAAAAAAAAGTTCAAGAACTAGTTGAAGTTTTATCCTAGTAAAGCATTTCAAGAACCAGTTACTTGAACTCTGTTGCCATTTTTTTCAGTCAGGTGTTCAGAGTACCTGTTATTCCCCTGGTGGGGAGGTGATAGTCCTTGGCTTCAGTGATGGCAAATGGTGTGCCATGGATGCAGAAACTAGAGAACTCTTCAACGAGGGGCAGGTTGGGGACGAGCCAATCCAGGTGAGACAGGCCTCAAATATCTACTGATCATTTTATGATATCAGTTTCTATTAATTTTTTTTAATAAACATACTCTCACCTATTAATAAAGAATCATATAACCAAGTAGAATTTGATTAAGAAGCAATCCAACTTTTTTTTTTGAGGGTGGAGCTATGTAGAATCTATGTATAAAAGCAAAAAAAACCTATACTGTCGCTCATTTTGAATATTCTTTCTACATTTTTACTAATTTATGTTGAAAATATATTGTACTGAATATATTTGTATTCCTTAATATATTGGAATATTATAAATACCCCCTGCAAAAACAAATTACTTCGATATTCATTTCTTCACACTTGTTTCTAGGAAGAGGAAAGTAGTTCTATAACCTTTTGAACATCATACCTGCAGGTATCATGGATACCAACTGAAATAAATAATAATTTTATCCCTTTTTCTTATATTCTCGTGGAAAAAGTAGGAGGAGCTTAGCAAAAAGTCTGGTGGAAAGACTTAAAAACCCACGTGTGTACGGCCCTTTAAGATTAATTTTTCCCCAGGTGTGCCGTTTCTCTCCCGATGGGTCCCTTCTCGCTCTCGGGTCCCGAGACAACAAAGTTTATGTCTTCGACGTGGCGGAGGAATACAAAGAATATTCCGCAAAGGGAGAGTGCGAGGTGAAAAAAATATATCTAATACAATTTTTATCTGATGGAAAATATTCAAACTCAACGGGAAATCCATATTATAAAGAGCTTATTCAAACTCTGCGTTGAATGTTTTTTGGCCTCAAGCTTTCGAATAAAAAAATTTAAGCATATTGTCACAACCCCTTTACCTATAGTAAGATCTATATCTTGGGTGTGATTGTTGTTGAAGCAAATTCACAATATTGAATAAGTTGAATTTCTTGAAACAACACGCTATTTAGTCTATGATTTTCAAAGCGTATTGTCACACCCCTAGTAATCTTTGTTTTCACTCAGGGTCACTCCAGCTTCATTCGTTCTCTAGACTTTTCGTCGGACGGTACCATCTTACAAACGAACTCTGGCGACTACGAACTACTCTACTGTGAGTACCTTATTGCATACGGCAAAACTCCTCTATAGTGAGTGAGTTAGGATGTAGCCTCTATAGTTATTTTCTTTAGTCTGCCATGAATAGCTTTTAAAAAACTATCATTCATTTCATGGCGGACTAAAGAGTAATTTGTTCACTGTACAGGATATTTCTCTTACTCAGGACTCTACATTCATTATAGTGAAGTTGCATCCATTTTTCAGGATCTATGATAATAAAAGCATATTATCACAACCCTAGTAATCATAATAGCAATCTCTAGCGTTCCAAATCTTCTTTTCAGGGAAGCTAGAGGACTGTTCGCAAGAGCCAGATAGTGCGGATATGAGGGATGTGGAGTGGGCCACAAGAACCTGCTTGCTCTCCTTCGCTAACTTCGGGGTGTGGCCCATGGGGGTGGATGGCACAGACCTCAATGCAGTCAGTGGGGCCCACAGCAAAGGACTTGTCACCACTGCTGACGATTTCGGCAAAGTCAAGATCTTCAAAGATAAAACACACTTTGCTTATGTGAGTTTTTGTCTAATTAGGGTAATGCAGGTAAATTGCGGACCTTTATCTTCAAACAATTTTTATAAATCCATCTGTACTGAATTTATATTAAAATGTTACATATCAAAAGAAGTTCAAAGTATGGTGTAATTTAAAAAATTGACGAGTGTTTTGAAGATCTTTATTAGTGTTTCTGAGGTTTGAAGCCGAAGTTAGTTAGAGTGCCGCAATTTACCTTCTTCACCCTATTCTGAAATTTATGTTCCCACTTTTGTTAAGGAACAGTTACCATGTGCAGTAATTGATCAAATTATCTTTAAATGGATGGATTTCAGCCATGCATTATATCCTAAAATCTATATAATTTAGATTCCATGAATGAAGATATAGTATTGCATCTATTTATTCCTTATGAAGCAATGGATCGGTTAAACATGGAGTTTGAGCTCCATAAACCGAATTCATTCAATATATTAACACTATTCCCATCAATCTTGGGTAAATTTAATTTTGTCCAGTACATTAATATGATAAAAGCCATTAAATGACAAAAAATCGTATAATTCGAGCCGCTAGTTTCCTAGATATCATTGTGAAAAGAATCTTCTCAAATTTTGTCAGTCCAAAAAACTATTATTCATTTCATGGCAGACTAAAGAGTAATTTGTTCACATTTGTTAATGACTCCGAAAAGACTAAGCTGAACTGAGGAAAAAAATCTTAGGAAATTTTTTTCTGAAAGATGTAGCTACCTATATTGATTTTTTAAGACAATATTTCTCCATTAAATAACTTCTTTCCCCCACAGACGGCTAACAAGAAGTATTTTGGTCACAGTAGCCACGTCACCAATGCCGTCTTCTCTCACGATGACGAGTTTGTCATTTCTATCGGTGGGAACGACAAGTCTGTCCTCGAGTGGAAAGTTTCGGAGTGAAGTTTACGAGTCTCATTGGGTAGATCTGTTTAAGTGTTGTGAAGGTATATAGCTATATTAGCTTGATATTAAAGTGTATGCTAGCTGTTACTTACTATACCTTATTACAGTAGAACTCCTCTATAGTGAATGAGTTAGGATGTAGCCTATACAGTGAACAAATTTTCTTTAGTCTGTGATGAATGGCCATCAGTTTTAGAAAACTGAAGGCAATTTAATAGCAAACTGAAGAAAATTTGTTCACTATAGAGGTTTAATCCTTCACTATAGTGGACTACTGTACTGTCAAATTCTGGTAGATATAAGAAATATTTAAAGTGTTAATTTCAGATAAAAATATGTAGGAACTATCTTCTGGATCTTGAATTGCAAACCATTTAGCTATCAAACTGATTATTATTCTCTACAATAAATGCTTTATTTCACTCATTAATGCTTTTGCACATTCAATTTATTAGCACTAGCTATTTCAGTTAATTAATTCTAATACTTCCAGGGTGTTAAGTTTAAGGTAAAAAATTCGCCAATTACAACATGTAGCCTGCTTATCCATCCACTATGATATTAAATCAGTCCTTATAGAATGTTAACCTACTAGAAATTCTATGCTATGAAATAAAACTCTTAATGTGAAACTTCTTTTATTTCTCTAGTAAATGTTAAATAAATGTATGTAATTTTTACATAGTGGTAACCAAATGATTGGTATCTAGTAACCCTCTGGTACTTTAACTCCTGTCTCCTTTGCTAGGTACAACATGCTCTCTGGAAAAAAAAATACAATTAAGATAAGTTATAAATAGCAATACCTTCATTTATAACTTTAAATTACAGAACTTGTATTGTGAGAACCGTTTCACTGTTCCCACAACACAGCTAGCCAAGAAATAGGTACATTAAGTTTAACGAGCTATTATATTATAAACAGGAGTTTTCATAAAAAAATGATATTAGACAGCTGCTCAAAAGTTACCTATAAATTTTGAAAATAAGTTACATGAAAACAACTTGCAATAAAAATTTTAGGAGGTAGTGGTAAGATTTGATGACATTATAACCAAACATGTCATGTCATATCGATTTTTTTATTTTAGTAATTTATATTTTTTTATTCAATCTTAAATCAGCTCAAAGGGAAATTATTATCATAAATTGCTACAGCAGTACATTTCAAGTCTTTTAGAGAAATTGTTGTTGGTAGTTCCCAATTGCTCTACCAAAATTGAAAAGTAATTTAGTTAGGTGATCATAGAAAACTATGATCACCTGAGATATGAAGTGACAGATAGAACCAATCTTTCATAACTCAGAAGTTTCACTGCATAACTAAATATACTTGATGTGAATTTACATTTGTGAAATATACTTATAACTAGGCTATTGTTACAATATGCTTTTAAAATCATAGATCTTGAGAATATCACAGACGAAATGAAATGGTATCGAATACTATATACCGCTGGTATAGAACCATTCAATACTCTTTAATTATCTCCGTCTATAATATTCTATAGACTATGATTTATAAAGCATATTGTCAAAACCCTACTTAGACGCATGCTCACCTCTTTCCAGTCTCTTCTTCTCATCTGCCAGTTGCTTAGCTTTGATAGGTGCCAGTCTAGCCTCCTCCTCCCTCACTAGGTTCTCCTTCTTCTGCAGTGACTTGAAGTGCATGCTGCCATAGGCCAGTCCCAAAAGGAGAGCTGCATACCTAGATGTCTGCAATGAATAGAAAGAGTTACACATCTTGGCTAAACTGATTTTGAAGAGAACACTTAAATATTCTTTGTCCATAAAATAGAAAATTATTGATAGTATTTGTATAGGTTAAGTTCTTAGTTATCGGTCAGTTCACTATTTTCAGACACAGGAGAAAAAACGATATAAAAATAATTAAATAATTATTATTATGTCCTTTTCTCAAGTGTGTCTGAAAATAAGGAACTGACCGATACGATAATTAAGAACTTGCCCTAGATAAAATACTAAAAAAAATTAAAACAATAACAATTACATTTTATCATTTGCCAAGCTCTCTGATTCAAGTAAATTACAAATAATTGTAAAATTTACTTACCCATTTAATGTTCACTATTTTGATAGAAATTAATTTTTGGAATTGATTGCATTAAAATGGTTTTTATTGTAACAAGATAATCAATAAAAAATAGAACATTTTAGAAAACTAGACCTCTTTACAAATTTTCAATTACTCAGTTTGTGTTTCATTAACTTCAAAATACATTAATTAATTTGGTAATCTAATTGATTGAAGGCTTTATCAAATCTATCTCTATACAGAATTGTTCAATTTCTCTCCAAACATTTTCAAATTTCTCTACAAAATGGCCAAAAATCTCAAAATACTTTTCAATAATTTCATGTAAACATAGGAATTAATTAGAAAATTGTCACCGGATAATTCAGGAGAATAATTTCAAGGCATCAATAGTCGCCGGAAAAACTTCACTCACAACTTCATGCATCTTTTTCAGACTGGGTAGAGATCTCTTATTCCGTTTGTAGCAAAATTAATGTAAATACCAGACTGCAGGAACTGGTAAACTGTTCTTCAAGAAGTCTTCTATTTTGACTTCTGTTCTCAGTAAAATACATGTAAATATAGGAGGAAATTAAGGATTGTTCACACAGAAAATGTTAAAAATGTCCCATATTCTGCAGACTGGTAGCAAATATAGGAATTAATTCAGAAGTGTTAGCAGCAAAATTAATGTAGATATAGGAATTAATTCAAAATTGTTTGGAGAGAATATTCCCAATATCCACTCTGCAAAGAGTGTCTAATCTGTCTCCAAGATTTTATTTTGAGGACAATTTATCTCAAAAGATTTTAAAATATGTCTTTAAAATGACTGTCTGCATCTGGTGCACAAAAACCCACAGACTTGTTCAAAAAGCTGAAAAAATCCACCAACATTTTCCTCATCTAACCACTGGAAATTAATGGTAACATAGGAATAAATAGCTAAAAATCCACTGACTTTGCTACAATATTATTTTCAAAGGGGAAAAATTCCACCAACAAGTCTGTGGAATTTGCAGTCCCAGGTAATAAAGCATGTTCAATCTCGCCATTTTAATGGAGAGATTGTGACAGTGTACTGTATACATGAAATACAGTCTGGGGAGGAAATAAAGAATTGTTCACACAGAAAATGTTAAAAATGTCCCATATTTTGCCAGACTGCCAGTCTGTAAAGCATGGACAATCAAGTCTCCAGATGTTTATATTTTGGGGCAATGCGTCTCCAAAGATTTTCAAATTTCTCTCCAAAATGGCCAAAAATTTAAAAATTCTCTCCAATAATTACATGTAAACATAGGAATTAATTAGAAAATTGTCGCCAGATAATTCAGGAGACTAATTTCAAGGCCACAACAGTCGATGGATAAACTTCACAACTTCATGAATCTTTTGCAGACTGGTCGGGGGCCGTGCCAACCCCCCAACCTCCCTGCCAGGCCAGTCTGTATTTGGTGCAAAAAATCCCACTGACTTTTTCTAAAAGCTGAAAAAAATCCACCATAAATATCCAGTAATTTGACTGATCCAGCAACATTTTAGCCATTTTTCCACCTATATTTACCAGTCTGTATTTGATGCACAAAATTACACTGACTTTTTCTAAAAGCTGAAAAAATCCAGTAATTTGACTGATCCAGCAACATTTTACCCATTTTTCCACCTATATTTACCAGTCTGTATTTGATGCACAAAATTACACTGACTTTTTGAAAAAGCTGAAAAAATCCACCATAAATTTCCAGTAACTTGGCTGATCCACCAACATTTTACCCATTTATCCACCGAAAATTAATAGTAACAAGGAGTAAATAGCTAAAACTCCACCGACTTTGCCAGAATATTATTTTGAAAGGGCAAAAAATTCCACCGACATGTCAGTGGAATTTACCACGAAATACAGACTAGGGTAACATAGGAATAAATAGTTAAAAATCCACTGACTTTGCAAGAATATTATTTTTAATGGAGAAAAGTTCCATCGACAAGTCTGTGGAATTTACCAAGAAATACAGTCTGGTATATTTACATGTACCTATTTTATTGAGAACAGAAGTCAAAATAGAGGATTTCTTGGAGAACACTTAACCAATTCCCCAGTCTGAAAAGAAGGTCTCCTCAGACCCAGGATTTTTTACAGAAATTGGGATTTGGGCGCAGCTAATAACATGGGAACATAGGAATTAAATAGGACTTGGGCGCAGGATTAATCCACAAATCCTGCTGTACTTTTCAGACTGGCCAGTTCCTGCAGTCTGGGACTGGATTATATTTATAATATAGATATAGGGCATTATAGGCCAGCCAGACTGCAGTAACTGCTCAAGTGTTCCATAAGTATCTAAAAGCTGAGCGGCGCACCACATTACGGCGCACTACAATACGGCGCACCACTGTACTTTCTATTAATGACCTCAATGTGAAAAACTGTTATGTAGTTCGTTGTATCCGCTAGTTTGTTGTTCTGCACACTTCATGATTGTTTAATGACCTGGCAGGGGGGTTCGGGGGGCGGCACACCCTCCGATACATCTACCTAACGGCTAACTGATAAGTTTTTATTTACATCTCAGACTGAAAGTTTACAATAGTTACCCCATAAAATTACAATTACAGTTTTCTATGATGAATTTTATTTCCTATTCCAAATTAAACATCTCAATCAAATAATTAAACTGTGTAGTATAAACATTGGATGCAGGTACCGTCAGGTGTCAGACATAAATTTGATACGACAATTACCTATCAAATTCACTCCATTTGTCATTAATCTTTATTCAAATTACCTATCTAATAGAATGTACAGTGGTGCGCCGTAATCTGGTGCGCCGTACTGGTGTGCGCCGCTCAGCTTTTAGATACGTATCAAGTGTTCTCCAAGAAATCCTCTATTTTGGCTTCTGTTCTCAGTAAAATATATGTGAATATAGGAGGAAATTAAGGATTGTTCGCACAGAAAATGTTAAAAATGTCCCATGATCTGCAGACTGGTAGGCCAGTTAGTATTTGGTGCACTGAACTCCTCTGACTTTTTCAAAAATATGAGAATCAACAGCCAGCATTTATCATCAATTTGTCTAGTCCTCCCAACATTTTTCCAGTTTCTCCTCCAAAAATAAAAAATTAAAGGCAACATAGGAATTAATAGCAAAATATCCTCAGACATTGCAGGAACTTTTTTATTAGAGAAACTGAATATCTCCCGACGCGACAAATCATTGAAATTTATTAATTTTTAAGAAAACAACAGATAAATATAGGTACTATTCTGATCTGCAGAAACTAAGTAACCTTTAAACCTACCGGTATTAGGTAAGACTAAGCTACTAGGTACCTACCTCAAAAACAGTTCAAATTATATAATATTATGCCTTTTTGCTTACCTTGATCAAAGGAGAAGGGGCAAGTGCCGCAGGAAGTGCTCTGGCAGGACTCATTGTTAAACAATTTGGTTATAGTTAGTCAATAAAGGTAAATAAAGTGCCGAAACTGACTTCCAATGTTATTATGGTTAAGTGCATTGCCTCTCGTCTGTATAGCATTCTCGTACGCGGGGAAAAAATTATCAGCCAATTTGCTATTTTCAGATGTTGGGGTAAAAGTTATCGGTGGCCGGAAATTTTGGTCTCAGAATTATAAATGACCCTCAACATAAATTACCGTTATGTAGTTTGATGTATCCGCTAGTTTGTTGTACTGCACACTTCGTGGTTGTTTAAAGACCTGGCAGGGGGGTTCGGGGGCGGCATGCCCCCCCGATACATCTAATTCATGAACTTTAATTATATCTGAGACCGAATATTCTGCTCAAATCTCATGTTAAATAAATGTCAAAATTATTAATGTTACGTATCATATTATCCGATTTTAATGAATAAACTACACATCTTAGTACTCATTTACCTTTTTCTATTATTGTTATAAACACCATTAAAAACTAAGACAGAGTTTTGCGAGACCGAAATTTCCTAGAACCAAAATTATCAGCCAATCTGCTATTTTCAGACGTCGAAGTAAAATCCATCATCAAAATCGTAATTTATTCAAATAAATGAGTTTAAATCTGTTTATTAACAAAAATATGAAGAATTTACATATGAAATAATACGATCGTCTAGAATAGCAATACCTACTTATTGAACTTGCCATTTATTTTACAAAATAAATTATTTTTCTATTAGACTATCGACTTCTTTCTAAATTATTAAAATCAAATATGCCCTCCAAGATTGAATTATTTGATAACATAGAAATGGTGTTTAAATATTCAGTGCCATTTATTATTTTCATTGTAGACAAAAATTAAATATTAGTGAATGAAAAAATGTTTTTCTTTAGAAAGTAATTTTGTTAAATATTAGTGCCTGAGATAAAATTGCGCAGGTTAGATATGCATTTAGTAGTTAATAAATACTAAATCTAAAAATCCTCTGGAACGTAAATTAGACTGAAAACTTAATTCAACCTTAATTATTCACGAAAGTTTAATTGAATTTTGTATCAAAATACTCAATTATCTTATTTCATATAAAAATAATATTACCTCTAGAACTAAATATAAGAACTACAGTTTATTTGTCAAGACCAAAAAAAAACATCATTTTAGGATTTTAAATAAATGACAACATTAATAGAAAAGTATTTAATATGTAACATGCTGATATTTTAATAGGGTTTGAACCCTATTACGAGAATTCACATCCAGAGCTATAACAATTATTCTTTTCATTAAAACGGACAGAGCTTACAAACTACTTTGTAAATTCTAGGCCAAGATTTACTAGAATAAGTTCACAATATAACTATAATATTTATTACAATGGGATTTAAGGCAATTATACAAAAGTGAGTTTAGTCTTGGCTTGATTTTGTAGCCAAACGTTCAGATCTTCGTATTCCTCAATGCATTCGTTGACCTGGAAATGGAAAACATAAATAAAATTACTCTACAAAGACTAGTCATTTCTAATTAATGAAATATTTTTAAAAAATGTTACAAAATTACTAGCTAGGGTAAGTTACTAGTTATCGGTCAGTACTACATCTTCGGTCAAAAAAGAAAAAATATATAAAAATTGTTATTATTACACAGTGCTATCTAATACTTCTGCAAACCCGGGTTATTAGATAGCACTGTGTAATAATAACAATTTCTATATTGTTTTTTCTTATATGACCGAAGATGTAGTACTGACCGATAATTCATACCTTACCCTAACAATAAAATATATAATAATATATATTTAATATGATAATTGATAATACTTAAGTATATAATAATAAATTGACTTCGGTTTTGAATATTTCGTTTAAATTCCCATTTAAATTCGCACCTGGTCAGGTTTGTAGCCCTTGGAGGTACATCTCTCCGTTATCTCTGCTATCTTCACCACTCTGCTGTCTCCTGCCATCTCCCTGATGAGAGTGAAAATCTTATCTGCCACAGTCTGGGGCCTGCCTGCCCTCTCGTCCATGTGATTCAGGGAGTCTTTACTCATCTCTATCAGACGCATTGCCTCGTTAACGTCCTCCTTCTCAACCTGACAATAAATATATCAGTTAAACATTTTATAGAATAATATATGAAAAAAATATAATACGAATTTGTGATAACTGGTTGAAACATGTTTGAAACTTCCAAACGTGTTAGCAACCTCTTTCTTGACCTGGCGAAAATAATAACACTATAGTCCATTAGAGAACTATAACTGACAAATATCACTCTTGTATTACAGCTATTTAAATCACTGTGATAATTCTAGCTTTATTAGTAGCATATTAAATATGCTTGAACTGTCAAACATTTTATATTATGTTTAAAAATATCAATCACGCTTGGACAAGTTCAAGTAACGTTTTCACAAAGAATACAGACAGCGACTCAAGTTACGGTAGTTACAAATTGTTTTCTTAATCCTTTCCTTTCTATACTTAAACCTTCTTAACTAGGCTAAGTCTGCTTGTCTCAGTCTATTCCATACCTTATCTACTAGTCTAAGTCTGGCCAAGGCAGTTGACAGTCTCAACACTCCTAGCAATGTACGCGCAGAGGTGAATGTTGTATCTTTGTTGTTACGAGCTTCTTTGCGCATCTCCACATATGCTGATACTAGGTACTCCGTCAGCTCTTCGGGAATGGTGGGCATCTGAAAAAAAGTTAATAAACTGTTCAAAACATTGACATAGGGTAAGTTACGAATTATCAGTCGGTTTTCTCATCTTCGGTCATAAGAAAATACGATATAAGAAGTATCATTTTTGTTGTGTGTTAACACTGTACCTTTTTCTTGCACAGTAGAATATATCTCCTCATGAGTTTCATATCCAAAGGAGTCACTTGAGTTGGTGGTTGGTTCGAATGCTGATGAACGTATGTGATATGTTGAGCCAGTCTGAAAATAAAGTTAGAATACAATGAAACCAGATGTTATTCTAAATTTTCAAAAATAAATATAATGGTCACTTAGAAATGAATTAGTTCAACAGTGAAATTACCATTTCCATGATTAAAGCAATTAATGAACTATCCTATTAAATTCATTTCATAAGAATAAGAAAAGATGGTCACTTCCTCAAAATTTATTGTTTCATACCCATATGGTAAAAGGAAATTCACATCACTTTATTCACGTCTCAATTAAATATTACATTCAGTCAAGTATTATAAGAGATTATTAATTTCAAACTACTGTATAATTTAATAATTGGCCATCACACTCACCACAAGTCATTCTCCCCATCACACTCACCACAAGTCATTCTCCCCATCACACTCACCACAAGTCATTCTCCCCATCACACTCACCCCAAGTCATTCTCCCCATCACACTCACCACAAGTCATTCTCCCCATCACACTCACCACAAGTCATTCTCCCCATCACACTCACCACAAGTCATTCTCCCCATCACACTCACCAGAAGTCATTCTCCCCATCACACTCACCAGAAGTCATTCTCCCCATCACACTCACCACAAGTCATTCTCCCCATCACACTCACCCCAAGTCATTCTCCCCATCACACTCACCCCAAGTCATTCTCCCCATCACACTCACCCCAAGTCATTCTCCCCATCACACTCACCTCAAGTCATTCTCCCCATCACACTCACCACAAGTCATTCTCCCCATCACACTCACCACAAGTCATTCTCCCCATCACACTCACCTCAAGTCATTCTCCCCATCACACTCACCTCAAGTCATTCTCCCCATCACACTCACCTCAAGTCATTCTCCCTATCACACTCACCTCAAGTCATTCTCCCCATCACACTCACCTCTAGTCATTCTTCCCATCACTCTCACCTCTAGTCATTCTTCCCATCACTCTCACCCCAAGTCATTCTCCCCATCACACTCACCTCAAGTCATTCTCCCCATCACACTCACCTCAAATCATTCTCCCCATCACTCTCACCTCAAGTCATTCTCCCTATCAGCTCTATCCTGTATGAGCCACAGCAAGTCAAATCTTGACAGCAAGGCAGCAGGCAGCTGAATGTTCTGCTCCACAGATTTCTTGTTATTGTAGCGTCCGTAGGCTGGATTGGCTGCTGCCAGGATGCTCACCCTGGCATTGAGTGTGGTCATGATGCCAGCCTTGGCGATGGAAATGGTCTGTTGCTCCATTACCTCGTGGATAGCTGTTCTGTCTCCGTCAGCCATTTTATCAAACTCGTCAATGCAGCAGATTCCCTGGTCACTAAGGACTAAAGCACCTCCTTCCAGCACCATCTCTCCTGTCAGAGAGTCTTTCATGACAGCTGCTGTCAGACCTACTCCGCTGGAACCTCTGCCTGTAGTGTACTGACAGCGAGGAGCCAGACGGTTGATGTAGGAGAGCAACTGAGACTTGGCAACACCTGAAACAAATATTAAGATTATAGTATAGATTTATTTAACACTAAATGTTCTCTAAATAAAAAGTAGCTATATGAAACAATAGCTAAATATACTAAACTTGTATTAAATCAAACAATAGCTAAATAATAAACTAAATAACTACTAAAATAGGTGCTAAAAACTTGCTACCCTCATTATAATATTCAGTTATGCATTTTGTCACTATCAAATTCAGTAACATTTATCAACTTCTTATTTGCCAATAATGCTATTTTTAGCCGAGAAGTTCAGCTCTGTACCCAGGGTATGATTGTTGCTCCTGAGTGTAATTTCACCTATAACTTCATCAGTACTTTATAATAGTTTTTGAAGGAAAGCATAGGTAGCTATATAGATTAGAGATATAAGATTGGTATTCCTCAAAAATTGATATATATATATATATATATATCTAGATGTTGTTTCATTTAATAATAGCTAGTAGAATATACCCGCATCTCAGCTTTAACTGGGGGTGTGTACCCAAGGGGGGGGGGGGGTACCTATTTATAAAATTATACTAGTTTGAAACCAATATTCTATTACCCACGCAGGCTTCAGCACATATTTTATCTTTAGTAGGTGAACATTTAACTTTTAGTGAGTATTTAAGTTTTAGAATGTTTTAGTATACAGCTTTTTATATTTTATAGCACATATTTAATATGTTCCAGTACATATACTGTATAGTACGTTCCTGCCATATTCTATGAGTTTCACCACGTACAGTACCTATCATAACACATTCTTGTACATATTTCCTTTGACACAACTCACCAGGATCTCCCATGAGGCAAATATTAATGCAGCCTCTGATCTTCATTCCATTTGGGTTGCAGTCAACTCCTCCCACCAGAAGGAGCAGCAGTGCCTTCTTGATGTCCTCGTGTCCGTAGATCTCAGGGGCGATGGAAGAGGCTAGTTTGTTGTAGAAGTCATCCTCTGCTATTTGTTTTATCTCCGCCTCACTGATGTCATTGTCTGCCATCTCGTCTTCGTCTGTCTTGTTCATTTTGGAGATTTTCTGAAGAAGGAGGTAGCTATTCATTAAAACTCATCTTATAAAGGAATACATTTGTCATTTCAATTCCTCTTTACTAATGTAATCATTAAAGATATTTTAAAAATGGTCTGGGTACAAAAGGACATATTTGTAAGATTTGAAAATAATAGAAAATTAGATAGAAAAAGGGGCGATTTGTGAAAAAATTCTCATTTCACAGATAGAGTAAGTTTCGAGTCATCAGATGGATCCACATTTTCAGTATAAGAGAGTAAAGTATATAATTAGGTATCTACCTATATATGATATTAAACATGTATATGATCAAAAAATGGAGCTTGAAATAGAAAAATGGATACCAGATTTTGCGACTTTTTAAATGTTTCACTTTTATAAAAGAATAATTTGTCAGTTATCACTTAAGTCACTCACATGAGCCTCCAGATAAGTTTCCGACAGGAGACCGGCAGCCATTGCTCTAAATCCCTGCCTCATCATAGGTAGGAAGACTCCACAGACACTCACATGGTCACCTGGCTGACACTGACGTGTGTTCTCACCTGAACACATTATGCTCAGGGAACGGGGAATGTTACCCACTGGCACCTGAGGAGCGATTGGCAAATGTTAAAACAACATCAAGAGAATGTTAATAGGGATGATAGGGATGATAAAGAAATAATAAATAGGGATGATAAAGAAATAATAAATAGGGATGATAAAGAAATGATATTAAGGGAATGTAACTAGCTACATGAATTAAAACAACTCGAAACATATTGAAAATACTAATAGGTAGATATAATCTTCTAAAAGAAATAAGCTTTAATTTCCTGCGTCTTAGCAATTAGATACCATTACTGTCCTATGAATCTTCTATCTATACTAATAATTTCCCCTCGTGTGTTTATTTATTTTGTGTCCGCTTTTACACTACGGGTATTAAACATGAAGAATGTAACTATGATACGCACGGGAATATATTGACTTGATATTTAAATTCCCCTGTTTTTATTCAATTTTTAAATGTATTTTATCTATAAAATAACTTAGACTATGCAGAAAATTTAATTTCAATTGAATTCATTAAAAATAACCTAATAAAGGGTATGAAATTGGTATTGATGATGACCCATTATTTTTAGAAAGTACACTAGTACTATAATACTCAATTAGATACCATTACTGTCCTTTCAATTAAGCCACAACACTGGTTTCTCACGCACCTGATCAGATTGTTCTTGTATTTTCACTTCTTGGAACTTCATAAACTTTGAACCTCTGGACTGAAGGTAGAGTCTGCCCCCTGATTTATTGACTCTGCAGTCATCACTGGGACACTGCAGCTGTGGCATGAAACTCGTGCTGTTGATCTGGAACAGTTAGGAGAGGAAATTATGATCAAAAATAAATTGAGGAGCGACTAGGACATAAAAATGCAGAACAGATATTTTCACTAGTGATGATTCACCAAAAGTAGTTACCTATTTAGAATTAAAAAAGAGTCAATTAGTTCAATTCAGGTAGTTTCTACGCTTTTAGAAAAGTTTATAACATCACTCAATGAATTTTGATCAATTTTCAATTTTATGAAAGAGATGCATTATAATAATATTAATATAATAAAACATATAATATTAAAAAAAAATCATATCTTTTTCTCAATGAAATACATATTCTAAAATAAAATAAAATTGATAAACATGGTAGAAGTGAAAAAAAGACAACAGACTGATTACAAATGGACAGATAATAATTCAATACAGGCAGACCTCACTTTAAGTAGACCCCGCTTTTATAACATGACGGCTGAAAGCGGAGTTCACCCTGAGGTTACTGAAGTCAGCAGTACCGGAAAATTATTTCTAAACAATTTTATTCCCATTGAAGGAACCATAAAAAATATGGTACATAGTATTAGAGTATCATGCAAATGTTCTTTGATTTTTGTTGATAGAAAAGATTGGAGTAACAATGCTTGAACTTAAAGCAGGGTCTCTCTCGCTTTAAGTTTAATTTCTAAGTTAATTTGAGGTACGATTTATGACTTGAAGCGGGGATTTGCCTGTACTGCCCAGATTATATTTTTATTCCCAGATTATATTTTTATTCCCAGATTAAGTTTTTATTCCCAGATTAAGTTTTTATTCCCAGATTAAATTTTTATTCCCAGATTAAATTTTTATTCCCAGATTAAGTTTTTATTCCCAGATTACATTTTTATTCCCAGATTACATTTTTATTCCCAGATTAAGTTTTTATTCCCAGATTACATTTTTATTCCCAGATTAAGTTTTTATTCCCAGATTAAATTTTTATTCCCAGATTATACTTTTATACCCAGATTATATTTTTATTCCCAGATTACATTTTTATTCCCAGATTACATTTTTATTCCCAGATTAAATTTTTATTCCCAGATTACATTTTTATTCCCAGATTACATTTTTATTCCCAGATTATAATTTTATTCCCAGATTACATTTTTATTCCCAGATTATAATTTTATTCCCAGATTACATTTTTATTCCCAGATTACATTTTTATTCCCAGATTACATTTTTATTCCCAGATTAAGTTTTTATTCCCAGATTAAATTTTTATTCCCAGATTAAGTTTTTATTCCCAGATTAAATTTTTATTCCCAGATTACATTTTTATTCCCAGATTACATTTTTATTCCCAGATTACATTTTTATTCCCAGATTACATTTTTATTCCCAGATTATAATTTTATTCCCAGATTACATTTTTATTCCCAGATTATAATTTTATTCCCAGATTACATTTTTATTCCCAGATTACATTTTTATTCCCAGATTATAATTTTATTCCCAGATTATATTTTAATTCCCAGATTACATTTTTATTCCCAGATTACATTTTTATTCCCAGATTACATTTTTATTCCCAGATTACATTTTTATTCCCAGATTATATTTCTATACCAATTCACAGTAGGGAAATTACTCACAGGCTGGTATGTCTCAGCACCACACTGGTCACAGGTGTAGGTAGCCACTTTAAGCATTGGCTTCACCTCAGTGCACCTTGTAACAATTCCTCTCACGAGAACCAGTTTACCAATCTTAGAGGCTTTGACGGCTCTCACTGCGACAGCCTTCTGGGTAGAGGGTGCCTTGAAATACACTTCACTGTTGGGGATAAGAGAAATGAATGGATTAGACTGAAATACTTTCATAGCCTACAAGGGTAAGTTCTGAATTATCGAACAGTTCCACATTTTCAGATATCTAAGAAAACTAAATGATAGCTAATTATTATAAAAAAATTATTTTAACTTTTATCCATGATACCTGCAGGTATCATAGATTAAAGTTGAAAAAAATTAGTATATATTTCTTCTTCACTGTGCTAAAAAGTTGAACCTTCCTCCGCCCAACATAGATATATTTTTGTCATAAAAAGGAAAGGCATAAATTTCTTAATTCTACCGGAATATTGACAAATTGTAGCATAAAAAGAATAACATTATTACCCCTGTCGTTAGCACAAAGATCAATAAGCTTGGAAATATAATTGCTTGGTAATATCAAAACTAATTCTTGCCGGAGAGTATATTCAACCTTCACATAAAACTAATAAGCAAATCACTCACTATCTCCTCATGAGTTCTGCTGGGTACTTCTTATTAGCAGAGGCAGGCTCCCCAGGCTCTCTTGTTCTGTTCTCCATCATAAGACGATGCTCAATGTAAACATCAAGAGCATCTCTGGCTACAGTCTGAAAATAATTTTAAATGATTAGCAGAAGTTCATAGTTAGATTCCTAATTCCACCAACTAGGAATGATTCTCGGTGGGCAGAAACTTGGGTCTTAGAATTATATATATATGACCTCTGAACATAAATGTCAGTTATGTAGTTTGTCGTATCTGCTAGTTTGTAGTAATGCACACTTCAACGATTGTCTAATGACCTGACAGGGGGGTCCAGGGCAGCACACCCACCGATAAATCTAATTTGTAAGTTTCTATTTTTACCTCAAACCGAATCTCATGTTGAATGAATGTCAAAATTACTATTGTTACGAATCAACGGTTAATGATGTTATCTGTTTTTAATAAATACATGGCACATCAACTTTATCTATCATTGTTCTTTAATATAATCATTATAGAGATAAAACGAGACAGAGTTTTCCTAGAACTATGATCTCACCTCTTTCTCTTTGTAGTTGGGGAGAAGGTCGCTCACAGCTTCGGAAAATAAGTTTATGTACCGACGAGAGTTTTCAACCATAGCCTCTGCAAGCTCAGGATCGAATTCAGCTGATGAGAAAAAAAAATTAAGATATAGCTAAGGAAATAGGAGACATATTCATAACAAATTATCAAAATTAATAAAAAAGAAATTCGATTTGTATAAGAAACAAAAACTATTGAAAGACCATGAAGGCATTAAGTATTAATTAGGAAATATCAAAGGATTCAAAGAGTGACAGGAAAGTTGCCAGTGTAGATAGAAAATGAATTGGTTGCCATTTGTAAGATATTTTAAAGTAGCTATTGCATTGGTTCCCAGATTTAGATTATGTTTTTCACTAGAAAAATCCAAATAGGTTTCTTTTGATGTAAGCATCCTTTAATACTACTTGCCGAGTGATTTAGTTACTATTTACTCATCTTGCAACTCGTATAACACATCTAAAGTTCACAGTCAGAATCTATATTTTATTTTCAATTTTTCACTTTCCTGTTTCCAAAATCTCCAGTTGATTGATTGGCCTTTTGCAAACTTTGACCATGCTTTGAAAACATAAACCATGGCACATAATAACTTATTACACTCAACAAATCACAATTTCACACGTACCAACATCATCAATGTCGATGGTGAGAGAAACTTGCTCCCTGTGAGCAACATCTACCAGCTGCCTTGCATATTTGAATTTCTTTTGTCCATTTTCATCAACTTCGTGGAACTCTGCCAGGAATCTCTTTATAGCCTCTGAAAAAGAAATAATATTAGAACTTGACAAATTTATAGCCCGGCCACCAGACTGTACTTCATGGTAAATTCCACCAACTTTGCCAGAAAATTATCTTGACAAGATCTGGCAGTCAGTGGAATTTTAGCTATTTATTCCTAGGTTACCATTAATAATCGGTGGATAATATAGGAAAATGTTGGTGGATCAGCCAAATTGTTGGTGGATTTTTTCAGCTCTAAGAAAAAGTCAGTAGGATTTTGTGCACCAAATACAGAGTCACAAATTTGTGCATGCTTTGCTGACTGAATGGAGGATTTCTTGGAGAATAGGTACTTTACCCAGTCTGCAGAAACTGGTGAAGTCAAAAGTGCTCATAGAGATCTCTTATTCTGTTTGTAGCAGATTTAATGTAAATAAGTATAGGCCTTATAGGGATTAATTCACTCAGAAGTGTTTGTAGCAAAATTAATGTAAATATACTTAGAAATCACTTCAAATTGTTCAGAGAGAATATCCCAAATATCTCCCATATACTACAGACTGGCACTTACTTTACTACCCAGTCTGCAGAATATGGGAGATATTTGGGATATTCTATCCGAACAATTATGAATTAATTCCTATATTTACATTAAATTTGCTACAAACAGAATAAGAGATCTCTACGAACACCAGTATCTTCACAGGTTTACTACATCCTGCAGTATGGTTTATAGCAAGTCTGAAGAATATGGAACGTTTTAAAAGACTCTTTGCGGGAGTTTTTGAATGAATTTTAGAAATTGGAGTTCTCTGCGGGAGATCTTGAAATAATTCCTATGTTATCAGTCTGCAGAATGAGACCCTTCTCCCGCAGACTTTAATTTGAAAGAGTAACTTTACTCTCTGACTCTCAGTGGCAGCCATGTAATAAAGCATGTCCAAACTTGACATTTTAATGGCGAGTTTGTGACAGTTATTTGGAGCCCTTCAATTGCAAATGGCAAGAAATATCTTTTTTTCTTCTTGGCCATCTCTTTGGAGAGATTTTATGATAATATGATCATTTTGGAGAGAAATTTGGTGATTTCATCATCATTTTTGGAGAGACAAATGGAGAGTTTATGAGCCATACTATTTTACTTGGAGTAGCAGATTCTGAATCTCTCGCAGCTAAATTAATGGTAAGTGGTAACATAGGAATTAATTAATTCAAAATCTCCTGCAGAGATCTCCAATTTCTAAAATTCAATCAAAAACTCCCGCAAAGTCTTGGAAAATGTTCCATATCAATTTAGCTGCACGAGATCATGAATTAATTCCTATGTTACCATTAATTTATCTACGGGAGATCATGAAACTGAACTGCTACTGCGCTGCTGAGAGTCAGAGAATAACTCTCTCTCAAAATTAAATCTCTGCAGGAGAAGAGACACATTCTGCAGACTTGTGTTATTGGTAGGTAATACCTAGAAAATTTAAATTAAATATGATTACAGTTAGTAAATACTAAATAGGTAGTATAGGGTCACGCAGCCTCGCAGGTAAATTACGGCCCTTTAATTTTTAATTGCAGCCCTCTCAAGAGTCTCTAAAACATTCTGAACCAAAATTACATTAAAATGTTGCATACCTACCAAAAGAAGCGCAGAGCATGCTATGATTTATTAATTTCAGTTTTTAATGAGTGTTTTGAAGCTACCTATGATGTTTCTGTTGTTAGAGGGCGCAGTTAGTTCCTGTGCCGCAATTTACCTGCTTGACTGGGAGTTGACCCTAGGCTAGCCTAAAAGAAAATATAAATACCTAGACTACTTAAAACAAATTACCTAAATAGTATAGGTAAACAGACATAAAATAATGAGTAGGTAGACTAGGTAGGTACCTATACCTTTAACTGATTAATCTTAACAGAGTATTAACAAGAAGAAACATTTTTATCCTCCAAAACACATTAAGTGAATATCATTTTTCTATTTTTCAGAGTCAAAATTAGGTAGGTACTCAACAATAAATTCTTCAAATCATACCTTTCTCTTCTTCATAGTTCCTTGTCTTGGTCTGAGGAGCCATTGTACCAACTAGATATTTCTAATATTATCAGAATATCAAGCAAAACTACCTAGTTGAATTAAATTAGCCAAATAGTAAATAAAATATTCAGTAAACGACGTAATAGTACAATCTGTTAGTGTGGCTCGCACTGTAAACAGAAATTTGGCGCCAAATAAGTCCGCGAATTAATACCCCTATTTTCCCCTTAAATCAGTTTAAAGTTACCCTAATTTCTTAGCTTTTATGATTTACAGAAATGCATTATAAAATTATACACAATATAATAAACTTCTCTAATTTAACTTTATATATTTCAACTAAACTTGCGTAAAAGGTCCCCTCCACTCTATATTTTTATTACACTACTTACTATAATTAAAGTTAGTGGTCCTCTCATTTCTTAATTATTTGATAAGATTGGGTGACTTTATTCATAGAGCCACTTTCCCTTCTGTCTGCTTTTTTCAGTCCCTTGTTCTTAATTTCCTTCTCTCTTTAATCCTTGCATTTCTTGGTATGCTTAATGTTAAGATTGAGTGACTTTATTCTTGAAGCCACTTTCTTTTCTGACTGCTGCTTCTATAGTCCCTTGTACATGATTTCCTTTTAACGTTAGCGATATTGCATTTGGCTCAGGAGCTGACGTTAAACCTCTTACTGGAATAAGTGAACATTGTAATTGTATGTAGGTTTTTTATGTCGTGATGATCCAGATTTTCTTTTCTATTGGGAATGTAGTTAAAAACTAGTTATGTTGTTGATGTTAAGGCCCATTTAGACGCTACGATAAATAGGAGCGATTTATTGAGCACAGTCTTAGTCTGCACAGAGATCGCAACAATTTATCAGATGATTGAGACAGTGTTTACACGCAACGATTTTTACTCCAATATCTTTATTTTTCTCTAGCCGTCATGGACGAAACATTATGGTGGTCTGCATTTGGGATGTGTTTAGCTTTATATATTGAGTTAGATTGCAACGATTTATTGGAACCCTGTTTACACGTTCAAACTTATCGTTACGATTCGTATAGATTTGAGCCTGCTAGCACCAATCACACAATCCAATTCCAACTCCAATAAATCGCTACGATCACCTGTTTACACGTACTGATAAATTGCAACAACCTCTTCATTACGATAAATCGCTTCAATTTATCGTAGCGTATAAACGGGCCTTTAGAACAAGCTTGATTCAAAAACAATTTCAAATTTGGCTCTATATTTTATTTTGTGGAATATAAGTTATTCCTGTCCCTTTAACTAAATTAATAAGATTTTAAGTGAAGTAATAATAATTTAACTGCTTCAATAGTAATTTAACCATTTTAATAATAATTAAACTACTTTAATGATAATTAAACTACTTTAATGATAATTAAACTACTTTAATGATAATTAAACTACTTTAATAATAATTTAATTACATTAATAATGATTGAACTACTTTAATGATAATTAAACTACTTTAATGATAATTAAACTACTTTAATAATAATTAAACTACTTTAATAATAATTTAATTACATTAATAATGATTGAACTACTTTAATAATGATTAAACTACTTTAATAATGATTTAACAACTTTAATAATAATTAAACTACTTTAATAATGATTGAACTACTTTAATGATAATTAAACTACTTTAATGATAATTAAACTACTTTAATAATAATTTAATTACATTAATAATAATTAAACTACTTTAATGATAATTAAACTACTTTAATGATAATTAAACTACTTTAATAATAATTTAATTACATTAATAATGATTGAACTACTTTAATGATAATTCAACTACTTTAATGATAATTAAACTACTTTAATGATAATTAAACTACTTTAATAATAATTTAATTACATTAATAATGATTGAACTACTTTAATGATAATTCAACTACTTTAATGATAATTCAACTACTTTAATGATAATTAAACTACTTTAATGATAATTAAACAACTTTAATAATGATTTAACTACTTTAATAATGATTAAACTACTTTAATAATAATTAAACTACTTTAATGATAATTAAACAACTTTAATAATGATTAAACAACTTTAATAATGATTTAACTACTTTAATAATGATTAAACTACTTTAATAATGATTAAACTACTTTAATAATAATTAAACAACTTTAATAATAATTAAACTACTTTAATGATAATTAAACTACTTTAATAATAATTAAACTACTTTAATGATAATTAAACTACTTTAATAATGATTAAACTACTTTAATAATAATTAAACAACTTTAATAATAATTAAACTACTTTAATGATAATTAAACTACTTTAATAATAATTAAACTACTTTAATGATAATTAAACTACTTTAATGATAATTAAACAACTTTAATAATGATTTAACTACTTTAATAATGATTGAACTACTTTAATAATAATTTAGCTACTTTAATAATAATTAAACTACTTTAATAATAATTTAACTTTTGAAATATTTTTTAAAATCATTTTAACAGCAATTTTATTACAAATCGTACGTAGTTTAGGTATGGGTACCTATAATGCATTACAAGTCTGAGAGCAACTTCACATAACAAATATTACCTACTTATTTGTTTATTTCATACTAATTGCCACGATACGTAACATTGACATTATATCCTGCTAAAGTGCTAATTACTAGTAAAATAAATAAACAAAATCACTTTTGAATACAGTGAAACTCTTGAGTTATGAAGCATGTGTTGGTTTCATCATAATTCAGAGCCACTTCAGGTGGCTATCGAGTGCACTGATAGTTTTCTATGATTGAAATCTTGGAGAAAACTATAGTTTTTGAGGGACAACTATGACGAAATTCTTGACCTATATAGTTTTCTATAATGTAAACATAGAAAATACTTAATAACTGAGTGCATTTCATAACTCAGGTCCTTCATTACTCGAGTGTTTCATAACTCAGGGGCTTTACTGAATAGATTTATTGTAAGAAATCACAGTTGAGCATCAAAATCTTCGCTATTTTTATAATTCCAGTCGGAATTTACGTCCGAATTGGCAAATGATTAGACTTTTTAAAACTTAATCAGGCTTATTCCATAATAAAAATTCTATTTTTAATTTATAATCATATTTAATTTAACTAATTAAACATATTGTAGAAATTAAATAAAAAGAATCAATTTTAATGGTGGTACAGATTTACTAATTCGCGGAATATATTTACTAATTCCCGGAATTTATCTCTAAATTTTTCTTTCCTGATCCACCATTCGTAGAAAAGAGGATCTAACAAAGACTGGTCACTCACTGGTGGAATTAAATTAACTTCAATATAGTTTTCTCAAGTTAAATACAACTACCTAGCTAGTTCTATTGCTTTAATTATTCTATCGGTTATTAACTTATACGTAGGTGTACGTTATTGATATTCAGTACTTTTGGTTGTAGCTATCGCTGGCTTCGTAGCTAGTTTTATGTGGCGCACACTGAATTGCGGAAACGAGTAATTCGAGTAAACCGAGTAATTAAAATTGGCTGAATTACGGAAACGAGTAATTCGAGTAAACCGAGTAATTCGTTAATTGTTAATGTCTTTTAACTGTTGACACGTTAAGATGTGATAATTAATGATAGGATACTATATTAATAAATTTAAACAACAAAATGTATGCAAAAATATATAGTTTTATCGAATTACTCGATTTCCGCAATTTCCTCTGATAGAGCAAAGTAATTCGAGTAAACTGAGTAATTGATGTTTTTTCAATTGTTAATTGATTTTAACTGTTGATACTTTATTAAAATGATAGTAAACAGTTATGAGAATATTTTAATAACTTTAAACAACAAAATGTATGCAAAAAATATATAGTTTTATCGAATTACTCGATTTCCGCAATTTCCTCTGATGGAGCAAAGTAATTCGAGCAAACTGAGTAATTGATGTTTTTTCAATTGTTAATTGATTTTCACTGTTGATACTTTATTAAAATGATAGTAAACAGTTATGAGACTCATTTAATAACTTTAAACAACAAAATGTATGCAAAAAATATATGTTTTTATCGAATTACTCGATTTCCGCGATTTCCTCTGATAGAGCAACGTAATTCGAGTAAACTGAGTAATTGATGTTTATTCAATTGTTAATTGATTTTCACTGTTGATACTTTATTAAAATGATAGTAAACAGTTATGAGACTATTTTGATAACTTTAAACAACAAAATGTATGCAAAATATATATGTTTTTATCGAATTACTCGATTTCCGCGATTTCCTCTGATAGAGCAAAGTAATTCGAGTAAACTGAGTAATTGATGTTTTTTCAATTGTTAATTGATTTTAACTGCTGATACTTTATTAAAATGATAGTAAACAGTTATGAGACTATTTTAATAACTTTAAACAACAAAATGTATGCAAAATATATATGTTTTTATCGAATTACTCGATTTCCGCAATTTCCTCTGATAGAGCAAAGTAATTCGAGTAAACTGAGTAATTGATGTTTTTTCAATTGTTAATTGATTTTAACTGTTGATACTTTATTAAAATGATGGTAAACAGTTATGAGAATATTTTAATAACTTTAAACAACAAAATGTATGCAAAATATATATGATTTTATCGAATTACTCGATTTCCGCGATTTCCTCTGATAGACCAACGTAATTCGAGTAAACTGAGTAATTGATGTTTTTTCAATTGTTAATTGATTTAAACTGTTGATACTTTATCAAAATGATAGTAAACAGTTATGAGACTATTTTCATAACTTCAAACAACAAAATGTATGCAAAATATATGTGTTTTTATCGAATTACTCGATTTCCGCGATTTCCTCTGATAGAGCAAAGTAATTCGAGTAAACTGAGTAATTGATGTTTTTTCAATTGTTAATTGATTTTAACTGTTGATACTTTATTAAAATGATAGCAAACAGTTATGAGAATATTTTAATAACTTTAAACAACAAAATGTATGCAAAAAATATATAGTTTTATCGAATTACTCGATTTCCGCAATTTCCTCTGATGGAGCAAAGTAATTCGAGCAAACTGAGTAATTGATGTTTTTTCAATTGTTAATTGATTTTCACTGTTGATACTTTATTTAAATGATAGTAAACAGTTATGAGACTCATTTAATAACTTTAAACAACAAAATGTATGCAAAAAATATATAGTTTTATCGAATTACTCGATTTCCGCGATTTCCTCTGATAGAGCAACGTAATTCGAGTAAACTGAGTAATTGATGTTTTTTCAATTGTTAATTGATTTTCACTGTTGATACTTTATTAAAATGATAGTAAACAGTTATGAGACTATTTTGATAACTTTAAACAACAAAATGTATGCAAAATATATATGTTTTTATCGAATTACTCGATTTCCGCAATTTCCTCTGATAGAGCAAAGTAATTCGAGTAAACTGAGTAATTGATGTTTTTTCAATTGTTAATTGATTTTAACTGCTGATACTTTATTAAAATGATAGTAAACAGTTATGAGACTATTTTAATAACTTTAAACAACAAAATGTATGCAAAATATATATGTTTTTATCGAATTACTCGATTTCCGCAATTTCCTCTGATAGAGCAAAGTAATTCGAGTAAACTGAGTAATTGATGTTTTTTCAATTGTTAATTGATTTTAACTGTTGATACTTTATTAAAATGATGGTAAACAGTTATGAGAATATTTTAATAACTTTAAACAACAAAATGTATGCAAAATATATATGATTTTATCGAATTACTCGATTTCCGCGATTTCCTCTGATAGACCAAAGTAATTCGAGTAAACTGAGTAATTGATGTTTTTTCAATTGTTAATTGATTTAAACTGTTGATACTTTATCAAAATGATAGTAAACAGTTATGAGACTATTTTCATAACTTCAAACAACAAAATGTATGCAAAATATATGTGTTTTTATCGAATTACTCGATTTCCGCGATTTCCTCTGATAGAGCAAAGTAATTCGAGTAAACTGAGTAATTGATGTTTTTTCAATTGTTAATTGATTTTAACTGTTGATACTTTATTAAAATGATAGTAAACAGTTATGAGAATATTTTAATAACTTTAAACAACAAAATGTATGCAAAAAATATATAGTTTTATCGAATTACTCGATTTCCGCAATTTCCTCTGATGGAGCAAAGTAATTCGAGCAAACTGAGTAATTGATGTTTTTTCAATTGTTAATTGATTTTCACTGTTGATACTTTATTAAAATGATAGTAAACAGTTATGAGACTCATTTAATAACTTTAAACAACAAAATGTATGCAAAAAATATATGTTTTTATCGAATTACTCGATTTCCGCGATTTCCTCTGATAGAGCAAAGTAATTCGAGTAAACTGAGTAATTGATGTTTTTTCAATTGTTAATTGATTTTCACTGTTGATACTTTATTAAAATGATAGTAAACAGTTATGAGACTCATTTAATAACTTTAAACAACAAAATGTATGCAAAAAATATATGTTTTTATCGAATTACTCGATTTCCGCGATTTCCTCTGATAGAGCAACGTAATTCGAGTAAACTGAGTAATTGATGTTTTTTCAATTGTTAATTGATTTTCACTGTTGATACTTTATTAAAATGATAGTAAACAGTTATGAGACTATTTTGATAACTTTAAACAACAAAATGTATGCAAAATATATATGTTTTTATCGAATTACTCGATTTCCGCGATTTCCTCTGATATAGAGCAAAGTAATTCGAGTAAACTGAGTAATTGATGTTTTTTCAATTGTTAATTGATTTTAACTGCTGATACTTTATTAAAATGATAGTAAACAGTTATGAGACTATTTTAATAACTTTAAACAACAAAATGTATGCAAAATATATATGTTTTTATCGAATTACTCGATTTCCGCAATTTCCTCTGATAGAGCAAAGTAATTCGAGTAAACTGAGTAATTGATGTTTTTTCAATTGTTAATTGATTTTAACTGTTGATACTTTATTAAAATGATGGTAAACAGTTATGAGAATATTTTAATAACTTTAAACAACAAAATGTATGCAAAATATATATGATTTTATCGAATTACTCGATTTCCGCGATTTCCTCTGATAGACCAAAGTAATTCGAGTAAACTGAGTAATTGATGTTTTTTCAATTGTTAATTGATTTAAACTGTTGATACTTTATCAAAATGATAGTAAACAGTTATGAGACTATTTTCATAACTTCAAACAACAAAATGTATGCAAAATATATATGTTTTTATCGAATTACTCGATTTCCGCGATTTCCTCTGATAGAGCAAAGTAATTCGAGTAAACTGAGTAATTGATGTTTTTTCAATTGTTAATTGATTTTAACTGTTGATACTTTATTAAAATGATAGTAAACAGTTATGAGACTATTTTAATAACTTTAAACAACAAAATGTATGCAAAATATATGTGTTTTTATCGAATTACTCGATTTCCGCGATTTCCTCTGATAGAGCAAAGTAATTCGAGTAAACTGAGTAATTGATGTTTTTTTCAATTGTTAATTGATTTTAACTGTTGATACTTTATTAAAATGATAGTAAACAGTTATGAG
>CANNZV010002138.1:0-112080 GCA_947561585.1 Caprella mutica
TGGTTGTTTTAACACTTCACTGTGAATGAATACCAGATAAATACCAAATGAAAACTAAATGAATACCAAATGAAAACTAAATGAATATCAAATGAATATAAAAAAAATATAAAATGAAAATCAAATGAAAATCGAATGAAGACCATATGAAGACCAATTGATTACTAAATGTTTGAATTGTTTCTACTTCATTTTAATTCGTTTTTAGCTTCATTTGGGTTATTCGTTTTTAGCATCAATTGGATTGTTCTGCTTCATTTGGGTTGTTTCTGCTTCATTTGGGTTGTTTCTGCTTCATTTGGGTTGTTTCTGCTTCATTTGGGTTGTTTCTGCTTCATTTGGGTTGTTTCTGCTTCATTTGGGTTGTTTCTGCTTCATTTGGGTTGTTCGTTTTTATGTTCATTTGGTTTCATTTGGGTTCATTTGGTTTCATTTGGGTTCATTTGGGTTCATTTGGGTTCATTTGGTTTCATTTGGGTTCATTTGGTTTCATTTGGTTTCATTTGGGTTCATTTGGGTTCATTTGGTTTCATTTGGTTTCATTTGGTTTCATTTGGGTTCATTTGGGTTCATTTGGTTTCATTTGGTTTCATTTGGGTTCATTTGGGTTCATTTGGGTTCATTTGGTTTCATTTGGTTTCATTTGGTTTCATTTGGGTTCATTTGGGTTCATTTGAGTTTCATTTGGGTTCATTTGGGTTCATTTGGTTTCATTTGGGTTCATTTGGGTTATTCGTTGGACTTCATTTGTGTTCATTTGGGTTTCATTTGGTTTCATTTGGTTTCATCTGGGTTCATTTGGGTTATTCGTTGGACTTCATTTGGGTTCATTTGGGTTTCATTTTGTTTCATTTGGGTTCATTTGGGTTCATTTGGGTTCATTTGGGTTCATTTGGGTTCATTTGGTTTCATTTGGGTTCATTTGGGTTATTCGTAGGACTTTATTTGGGTTTCATTTGGTTTCATTTGGGTTCATTTGGTTTCATTTGGTTTCATTTGGGTTCATTTAGGTTTCATTTGGGTTCATTTGGGTTCATTTGGGTTATTCGTAGGACTTTATTTGGGTTTCATTTGGTTTCATTTGGGTTCATTTGGTTTCATTTGGTTTCATTTGGGTTCATTTAGGTTTCATTTGGGTTCATTTGGGTTCATTTGGGTTCATTTGGTTTCATTTGGTTTCATTTGGGTTCATTTAGGTTTCATTTGGGTTCATTTGGGTTCATTTGGGTTATTCGTAGGACCGCAATCATACAATGTTATTTTGGAGAGAATTAATGATAATTTGATCATTTTGGAGAGAATTTGTTGAATTTTGGAGAGAGCTGGAGAGACAAATGGTGAGTTTATGAGACATACTAATTTACTTGGGGAACTGTATAATCTGCAGCATTTAGCCTCTAAAAATCATCTGTTAGCCTAAGGGATTTTCCAGAGTGGACTCGTATCAAATTTATGTCCGACACCTGACGGTACCAGAATCCAATGTTTATACTACACAGTTAAATTATTTGATTGAGATGTTTAATTTGGAATAGAAAATTAAATTCATCATAGAAAACTGTCATTGTAATTTTATGGGGTAACTATTGTAAACTTTCAGTCTGAGATGTAAATAAAAACTTATCAGTTAGCCGTTAGGTAGATGTATCGGGGGGCGTGCGGCTCCCCGAACCCCCCTGCCAGGTCATTAAACAATCATGAAGTGTGCAGAACAACAAACTAGCGGATACAACAAACTACATAACAGTTTTTCACATTGAGGTCATTAATAGAAAGTACAGTGGTGCGCCGTATTGTAGTGCGCTGTAATGTGGTGCGCCGCTCAGCTTTTAGATACTCATGCCCTAGGCTAGGGCTCTAGGCTCTGCTGCTCTAGCAGCCTAGTCGGATCCTAAGCCTTCTAGGTACTAGTAGGTAGCAAGAGAGTCTCTAACTCCCAACAGCCAGTCAGTCTGCAAAGGATGCACAATAAGTCTCCACTTTCCAGATATTTAATTTTTGGAGTGATTTGTCTCTAAAAGATTTTCAAATTTCTCTCCAAAATGACCAAAAATCTCAAAAAATAATAATTCTCTCCACTAATTACATGTAAACATAGGAATTAATTAGGAAACTGTCGCTGGATAATTCAGAAGACTAATTTCAAGGCCTCAACCAGACTGTATCTCATGGTAAATTCCACCGACTTGTCGGAGGAATTTTTCTCTATTGAAAATAATATTCTGGTGAAAGTCGGTTGGTGAAATTATAGTTATTTATTCCTATGTTACCATTAAATTTTGGTGGGAAAATAGGCACAATGTTGGTGGATCATCCAAATTTCTGGAAATTGTTGGTGGATTTTTTCAGCTTTTTGAAAAAGTCAGTGGAATTTTGTGCACCAAATACAGACTGAGGCCTTAACAGTCCAGTTGCCGGATGAACTTCACAACTTCATGCATGATGCATCTTTTGCAGACTGGCTCAGCATCAGATTCCAGATTGTATTTGGTGGTAAATTGAAATTCCAATGATATTTCGGGAGATATTCAATTTCTCTATTAAAAAAATTCCTGCAATGTTGAATGTCGAAGGATATTTAGCTATTAATTCCTATATTACCATTAATTTATGGAGGAGAAACTGAAAAAATGTTGGAGGACTAGACAAATTGATGAAAAATGTTGGCAGCTATTTCTCATATTTATGAAAAAGTCAGAGGAGTTCAGTTCACCAAATACAAACTGGATCAGATTCACAATCTCCCATGATTCATGGAATACAATCTGGGAATCTCTCTCAGCCAAATTACCATGTTTAGTGGCTGACAGTTTTAAGCCAATTTTGAGCCAAAATTTCATAAAAATTCTGAACCAAGCCAATTTCACTTTTTTTTGAAAATTTCAAGTCAAAATTAAATTTCCAGACTGCAGGAACCAGTCTGTATTTGGTGCAGAAAATCCCACTGACTTTTTCAAAAAGCTGAAAAAATCCACCATAAGATTCCAATAATTTGGCTGATCCACCAACATTTTCCCAATTTATCCACCAAAAATTAATGGTAATATAGGAATAAATAGTAATAATTCCACCGACTTTGCTAGAATATTGTATTCAAAGAGGAAAAAAATTCCACCAACATGTCAGTGGAATTTACCATGAAATACAGTCTGGTGCAGGAACTGCCCACTCTGAAAAATACCTTAGGCTAACAGTCGTCAGTCAACAGATCATGCAGATGAATTATAGAGACTTAATACCCAGGTAGTAAAGCATGTCCAAACTCACCATTTTAATGGCGAGTTTGTGACAGTTATTTTGAGTTCTTCAATTGCAAATGGTGAGAAATATCTAATTTTCTGATTATTCTCCTATGCTAGAATGTTGTTCTGGAGAGAATTTATGATCATTCGATCCTTTTGGAGAAAAATTTGGTGATTTTTGGAGAGAGCTGGAGAGACAAATGGAGAGTTTAAGCCATAATATTTTTCCTGGCTAAATACTGTGGATTATACAGTTCCCATTAATTTATTACTGTTTTGAAGTTTACTATACTCCAATAGTCAATAGATTAATTAATTCATCAGAAATAAAAACACTCTTTCCTGAGTGGGGAACTGTCAACTGGTAAACTGTTCTCTGAGAAATCCTCTATTTTGGTTTCTGTTATCAGTAAAATACATGTAAATATACTCATCTCCTATCGTTATTGTAAATGTGTTATTTCGGAAAAGTCAGTTAGGCTTGACTGCATTTTGAGCATATGTAGTCAAAATGTTAAAGCCCTGTAGTTACATGATAAAAAAAGAGATTGAATGCGATTTTCTTGGAGAGCAATTTGAGTTATACAAAGAAATTAGCTAGATGTATTTTTTAAACATAAGAGGCTTCGAACTAGAAAGTTATTTTACATTAATTTATCATTTATCAATCTGATTTTCATGATGATGTAGCTACATACAATTTTAATATTCTGCAATCTTTTCAAGTTTTAGATAATAGACTAAATTTCTCTTTATGATGAGACAATAAAGTTCTTATGAAATCATGACACAAATATTGAATGAGAAGATGCTCAATGCAGTGAGCAGAGAGGCAATTGACGGAGACAACTTTGACCTGCTGTTCAAAGTTGTGGTCATTGGAGACTGTGGAGTTGGTGAGTTGATAACAATCAGTAAAATTAGAGTGAAATGTGTCTGTTTTAGAGTAGAGTAAATTACAAATTATCTGTCAGTTTCGCATCTTTGGTCATATAAGAAAAAACTATATTATAATTTAATTTTATTTTAGTTGGTATCCATGATACCTGCATGTATCATGGATACCAAAAACTATATTATAAATTATAATATAGGTTTTTCTTATATGACCGAAGATGTGAAAATGACCTATAATTCGCAATTTACCCTAAGGAGGATTATTATTATTAGGGAGCTTTAATGTCTGCTTTGAAATCTGTGTCTTATTGCTGACACAGGTAGTTTTGTTTAATGATCTGGCTGATTATGTCAACCATCATTTGAATTCTATTGGAATATTCCGATTAAATTTTCTATTTTTAGAATTTATTAACATAATCATCTGGAAAAAGTTTCTTATTATTTTGAGTTAATTTGTTTTCAATATGTTCCTATGTTCTGAAGCAGTCATCAATTCTTTACTGAATTGAATTCTTCGTTTAGCTTCTTGGAGTATATAATTTTTTTTAAATCTAATCATCTGGTCATTACATTTACTCTTTCTTAACTGTAGCTAATTTTAACACAAAGTATTTCCTATTGTTAATATTTTCCATTTTGATAGATTTAATTAATTGAATGTTTTTCAGGTAAAACTTGTGTTGTTCAGAGACTAAAGTCTGGCACTTACGTTGAAAGGCACGGAAACACAATTGGAGTGGATTTCTCAATGAAGACGCTGATGGTTGACGGCAAGAGAATAAAGGTGATTATTATATACCTTTTATAGATTAACTCGTTAATTTTGACAGCCGTTGATTATTTCTAGTAAATTTATTAAAGTTAGTTTGAAATGATTTAAAATGACTAAATTTAAATGAATCGAGTCTCTATGCTATATATGCTCAATTTAGATTAGAATTATGATGTAGCTTATTACAATTATCTTCTTTTATAATAAAGAATGATAATTTTTTATTGAAACAAATACAAAGGTTAAAAAAGAAATAAGCTTGCAGAAGACAGTTAAAAGTTTAATTTCTTATTCCTCATAGCTGATGCAAGCAAAGAACATCCATGATAGATAAGCAGGTGTTGTTAACCCAAATCAAACATTCGATGTGAATAATTTCAGCTTCAAATCTGGGACACAGCTGGGCAGGAGAGGTTCCGAACAATCACTCAAAGCTATTATCGATCTGCTAATGGAGTTGTCATGGGTTAGTGAGATTTTGGTCTAGAATTTGTATATATAAATTTACTATTAAAATATATTCTATACAACTATCTTACTTTTTCAACCACTAGCTGTTTTAAGTGTCATATATTATTTTTATATATCTCATAAAATAATTCTACAAGTGACTGAATTCACAGAGTAGCTCTTCTGCATCAATGAGCACTTGTATTGAACGGTAGCAGGCAACTTTATTCTAGTAGCCACTTTCTCTGACTAATTTCTTCATTTTCCTATTGATGACATAACCATTTTATCTGTAACTGAGATTTGTTAAGTTCGTCATTATAATGTGTAAGGGTGGCGTTTAAAAAGACAGAGAATTGACTATTTGTGTCTTTTCAGTTTACGACATCACCAAAAGGTCTTCATTCCTCAGCATTCAGAGGTGGATGGATGAGGTGCGAAAGTACACCCACCCTCAGGTAGCCATCATTTTGATTGGTGAGTACCTAGCTATAGTGTACCCAACTAGTAGCTACCATTAGATTATTGTGCATACCTAGTAGTGAAACTAGTACAGTACCTGTTGTTTATCCAATCCTAATAACTTTACATTTCCCAGGAACCACTTTATTAGATTTTGGGAGCAAACTGGTCAAAGGTCATTACATTCATAAATCAAGGAATATTAGTTTTTAATTATTAATTTTAGTTCACCACAATTATTATTACATGGCCACAAATTACTACTTTTTCCTCTCTAATTATCAATGGCTTTAGGCAAACATTATTTTCATCCATTTTGAGGTTGATACATTGCTTCCTATGAATTAAAATTTATATTTTGAAGAAGAAAACAGACACAACACTCTTTAAAAGAATCCTTAGCCATTCTGTACTTTCCGAACCTTCTTGAAAATTACCTTTTGTAAATTTTTTAAAGTTTATTTATTGTTAACTTTTTAAGCTAATTAATTATTATATGGTTAGGAAATAACTCATGCAGGAAAAACTACCTTTTGATTATTTCTGAATGAATTTTAAATAGCTATAGTTAGTTTTATTTCTCCTATTGTATTTCTAGATAATATATAACTTTTTTTATCATATAGCTAATGAATGCAAACTTTTTCTTGTGCCATACCTTTTGTTTATTTTTTCCTCTTCTATTGTCAGGGATTTAATTTTTCCTCTTCTATTGCCAGGGAATTTTATTTTTCCTCTTCTATTGCCAGGGAATTTTATTCTTCCTCTTTTATTCCAGGGAATTTTATTTTTCCTCTTCTATTGCCAGGGAATTTTATTTTTCCTCTTCTATTGCCAGGGAATTTTATTCTTCCTCTTCTATTGCCAGGGAATTTTATTTTTCCTCTTCTATTGCCAGGGAATTTTATTCTTCCTCTTCTATTGCCAGGGAATTTTATTTTTCCTCTTCTATTGCCAGGGAATTTTATTCTTCCTCTTTTATTCCAGGGAATTTTATTTTTCCTCTTTTATTGTCAGGGAATTCTATTCTTCCTCTTTTATTGCCAGGGAATTTTATTCTTCCTCTTCTATTGCCAGGGAATTTTATTCTTCCTCTTCTATTGCCAGGGATTTTTATTCTTCCTCTTTCATTCCAGGCAATAAGAGTGACATGGAGAGGCTGAGAGAGGTTGGTAGGGATGAGGTGGAGCGGCTGGTGGAGATGTGGAGTGATGGAGAGAGGGGCAATGTGGTCAGTTTGGAGGTGTCGGCCAAAGATAACACTAATGTGGACAATACTTTCATCACACTCGCACAACAACTCAAGGTGAGTGATGTAAAGGGTGAGTGATGTAAAGGGTGAGTGATGAGTTATTGAATGGTTCTACATTTGCGATCATATGAGAAAAATATATAATTATTATTTACTTTTATGGTATCCAATTAAAATAAAAGCTAATTAATATTTATACTCATTTTTTATTTGATCGAAAATGTGGAACCGTTCAATAACTAGGTAAGAACTCACACTAATAGACATTTATGCTATTTAAATATTCTAAAACTAACACTTTTCTGTATATAGCACAATGAAACTCTTTGAGGGGGTGTCACAGTACTCGGACAGTGTTTGTTACCACAGGTCATTAACCAGTCCGACCTTTAGAAGTTATTCACTGACCTAACTTGACCTGTGTTAATTTTTTTTTCTTCAAGTAATAAAAAAAAATAGTACCCACTTTCCGAGTACTGTACATTACCATATGGCATATAAAACGTTGCACTCACTCGTCCAATCACGTACTGGGTAAGTTACGAGTTATTGGACAGTTCCTCATTTTCGATCATATAAGAAAAATGTATGAATATTAGCTACATGATCGAAAATGTGTCTCCGTACAATAACTCGTAACTTGCCCATTAGTATCTTGTTAATGCACTAATATTTTCTTTTCTGCAGGTGCACTAATTACACTGCATGCACTTACCTGCACTAAAATGTAAATATTATAGTTAGTAAGGTAATTTAGTGGGAAACTTGATAAAATAACCAATTTTTACAGTGTCAAAAATACCTACTACAGGTAAAGTTAGGTACTAATTATCGGACAGTTCCACATACTCGGTCATATAAGTATTTTTTATTTTAATTGTACCCATTAATAATTATTAGCAGGGTTGTGACAATATGCTCTTAAAATCATAGATCCCAGGAATATCACAGACGAAATGAAATGGTATCGAATACTTTATACCGCTGGTGTAGAACCATTCAATACTCTTTAATTCTCTCAGTCTAATATTTTCGGGATGTATGATTTTAAAAGCATATTGTCCCAGCCCTAATTATTAGCTATATTATATGATCGTAAATGTGAAACTGTCCGATCATTCATAACTTACCCGTTATTTTATCAAAGTTTCAAATCCTAATAAACTATCGTTTAATGATGTAATTTACTAACTCTAGAGTTTGTATATAACTGATATCATTCACTTTTAAATGTTAATCTATTTTCTTTGCGGCAGAGTCAGTCGGACAATTTACGGGAGATGGTGAATCCCGGGGGTATAAAATTGGGGGACAGTGCGCCCATTGGGGGATATGACTGGAGAGGAATGTGTTCTGGACTAACTGAGAGGTAACTCTAGGCACCAATGAGTTGTTGAAACTATTGCATTTTGTACTTGTATATCAAATTTGTCAATTGCAATTAGTTCCGAGTTTTTGATCAAATAAGAAAGATAAATAATTTAAGTTGTTATTTTAATTATATTGAAATGATTATTATCTATGTGATCGAAAATAAGGAAGTAATGGAACTGTCAGATAAATTGGAATAAAAATAAATAAACTAAATTATAATACTTAGCTATGGCTAAATGAATTGTAAACAAATTTTAACCATATTTTTTCTCCGCTTTTCAGATTTAGAAGGTTCACTTCAATGCCCAGACTGTGATAAGAAGACTAACTAACTACTGGTTATTCCTTATGAAGAAACTCCGCATTTATTAATTAACTTTAATTATATTTTCAGGTAGGGCAAGTTCCAAGTTATCGAACAGTTCCACATTTCCGATCCTGTATGAAAACACGGAATTATTATCTAATTGGTATCCATGATATCTGTGTGTATCATGGATACCAATTAAAATAGAAGTTTTTTACATGATCGTATATGTGGTAGTGAGCGAAAACGTAGCTATTATTTGGATGACTAAACATTTAACAGTGAATTAGACAAGTTCATCCTAACCAAATTAATTAACAAGTACGTGATTTTAATATTAGAAGAGTTAGATCAATATTGATATATTAGAATATATAAAGATTAATTATTTAGAAAGTAAATATATAGATTTATATGTACCATAAATACTTCTATTTTGTAGTTTATTACTGTAAATGTTGCATTAACTTTTATATATATTATACTGATTTTAAATCTTAACTGTATTTCACTCCTCACACGTTAGACAAAGATAAAAGCGTTCATTTTTATGTAAACTTTATTTTAAGTCTCTTCTTCCTCAAGCTTAGCTAAATTGGCTAGTTTTCCAAGCAGTGTCTCATCCTCTTTGCTGGAGTTGGCTAGTTTTCCCAGCAGTGCGTTTTCCATGCCAGTGTGCGCTATGTTCATTAACGGTAACAGGGCTGTGCGCAGAGAACTGTAAACAGTGGGGAAAAGTAGCTCCTGTTGAGCCAACAGTTGCTTGCTGCGGTGCCGCTCCTGTTACAAGAAAGAGAAAATGGGTAAGAATTTACAGAGGGCTATGTCAGACATTGTCTGTTCATTTTTTGGTGACAATTCAGATCACTTTTATATTGTATATTATCTCTTTGTCAGTCGGCTGTTATATATCAGTTAAAAAGTCACAATTTACAAACTCCATCCCCAATAGCAAGTTAGGAAATAGTAATTTAAATCAGAGAGAAAAGGGATAAGCCCATACTAATCATCTATGGCCCACCATATCATACCATTTCTCAAGTTATGGTGGATTAGACACCTCGATCTTCCCTGTTCCACCACAACTTTCTACCTTATCAGTGGAGTTGTGACAATATGAGTTTAAAATCATAGATTTCGAAAATATTATAGACGGAGAGAATTAAACAGTACTGGAACGTTCTTCTATATAGAATTAATTAAATGGTGTTTAATTAATTCTATATAGAAGAACGTTCCAGTACTGTTTAACATCTTCGGTCATATATATATAAGATTTTATAATTAAAATAATTATAATACAGTTTTTTCTTATATGACCGAAGATGTTAAACTGACAGATAATTTTTAATTTACCCTAATATCTATGATTTTAAGTGCATATTGTCACAACCCTACTTATGAGGCTCACCTTAGGCACTTCAAAACAAGCAGGACAGTTCTCTGGTATGACAGGCAGTGCTCTACTCTCAGCAAACTGACGAAGGTGTTTCTCCCGAGTGAACACCAGGGGCCTGATTACTCTCAGGTCTTGCTCTCTGAAAAAGTAATTGTTCAACTGATAACGATAATTTCATTGAGAAAAATTAATTAGCCATGGTAAATTCTTAATTATCGGTCAGTTCCACATTTTCGGACACGTAAGAAAAAACGATATAGCTAATAATAATTAATAGCCTGCAGGTATCATGGATACCAATAAAAATTAAAAAATTATTATTAGCTATATTGTTTTTTCTTACGTGTCCGAAAATGTGGAACTGACCGATAATTAAGAACGTACCGTAATGATAATTTCATCGAAAGATGCATCAGAATTACAAAAGAGAGATGAGACTAATAGTAATCTGCATATAAAAAATGAAGCACTGTTAGACCATACTTTGTCTATTGGATAACAAGTTAAATTAGTCATTGTGATGACCAAACACAAATAATTTAAAAGAAAGATTGACGATTAATGGGATTAATTTGAAAGGAAAAGTTTAGGATATTATAGAAGATTAGTATTTTTTTTTATTAGAATATCAACCATGAAAGCTGAAATGATTGCGAAACTTGTCTCGGATGCTATTACAGTATGGAGACCATTTTTGTGTTGATTATTTATCTGCCAGTACCTATAGACTGGGCCCTAGACTCCAACACTCACTGGACAAAATAGGCCGCTTTCATAGTCCTCAGTCTGCCATTGTGCATCACAGACATCAGGAAACTCTCCGCCAGATCGTCAAGGTGCTGCCCGAAAGCCAGCACGTTGTAGTTCTTTCTTCTAGCCGCAGCGTAAATTCTGCCCCTCTTCATTCGAGAGCAGAAACTGCAGATAGAGTTGAGGTCTGGCAAACTGAGTGCCTGCTGCAGAATGGCTAAAATGAAAGAAAATGGTTACAGTCTCCGATATAGGCACAAATAATATTTTTTTCTCCAATAATTTTTGCATCAAAAAAATATATCATATTTTCATCCATTTATTGCTGAAAAATAAAAAAAGCTTGTAAAGAAGAATTTTATTATATTACTAAATTTAAATTAATTTTGCTGTGACGATATTTTAATTAACAACATAAAAGGATTTGGGTAAGATCAGCTTCACTTTTTCTCTGACAATAAAAACTCCCAATTTGAACTCCATAAATTTAATTATTATCCATGATACTTGCAAGTACCATGGATATTAATTAATATTATTAGCTAGAGCTATATAGTCTTTATTATCGTAAATGTGAAGCCGTCCGAAAACTAGAAACTCACCCTAGTTTAGATCCTGTAATGTTGGTGTTAATAAAAATGTCTTTAGAACTAAAAAAATATTATGAATTTAGCAGGGTGGTTTGGTTGAAACCATTGGTTTAAAACCAAGCTAAAAAACTATGGTTTATTTGTTTTTTATGGTTTATTTGGTTTTTTTATCCTTTGAAGCTCTAAAATCATTTTTAATTTATCAGAAATCATCAATATTATATTTATATCATTTAAAATAGTTTTATTAAAGCATATAAATATATTATGTAGCAATATAAAATATAATTAGTTAATCTTAGTAGTGTAATATTTTCATGGAAGACATTAAAACCAAAGGAAAATAGAAATATGGACAGGGTTTTCTCCTCACCATATTGTATTAGTATCATTTTATAAAGATATTTTACATAGTGATTTAGTAAATATCAAAATATAGTCTTGAGTCACACTGTGATATTCATTAGCTAATTTGTTATATTTTAGCTAGAACATCTACTTTTGAAATGTAAATCAATGGAAATATAAGAATTTTAAGAAATATTTGAATTTTGAATCTAGCTATGTTATTTAAAACTTAATCTTTGAATTTTTTTAAGAGCTTTTTAAAGTAGACTAGCAGCTAAGAATTATTCATGAATTGGTAGTAAAATGTTACATAGCATCTGCATTAATTATTAATTTTTTCATAATTTATCTCAAATAAATCTATTTTTTTCATAATTTACCAAAATATGAATGATGTTTTGTAATGTTAATCATGAATAATGATCAGTTATGAACTAATAAGTATCTATATGCACTTTTATTAAATAATTACATATAAAAAACAAATAAACCATGGTTTATTATTTTCTTTTTTTCAAAAAAATAATTGATTTTCGTTTTTTTCAAAAAAACATTGGTTTTTAACAACCCTGAAATTTAGTAATAGATCAAATTCTACTTTACAAGCTTATTTATTTTTTGATAATAACTATAAGAAAATAAGACAAAATGTTCGTTCGATGCGAAAAGAAAAGCTTGCAATTGTTTCAAATAACGAAGGAACATTTAAAAGTTGCTTTCTCTTTTCACCGCAATATGGACGTCTGCCTCACCTTGCTGTTCGTACAAATACTCCACTCCAAGACTCTTGAGGTAAGGAATCAGAGGCCTGGGGTCATAGGAAGCACTCTCAGGATCTACCGTCACTGCCCCCAATTCGTAGTGGATGCCTTGCGACCTGACAAAAAACTCTATGGTTAATTCAATGAGCATGGATTAAGGTGTATCTTCAGTTTTAAAATGGCAGAGATAATGAAAATTTGGTAATGTTTCAATTAGCCTGGTGCAGTACTCTAAAGGGCCGTACACACGTAGGTTATTTTTAAGTCTTTCCACCAGACCTAAAAAATAATCTACGTGTGTACGGCCCTTTAGAGGTTCTAGTTTACCTGGCGCAGTACTGGTAGTGGTGCAATATGTGCAGCAGTGACAGTGAATCTTTCCCTCCCGATAAACACACCAGAACTCTGTCACCGTCACGAATCATGTTAAACTGCTTGATAGCCTGAAAAATAGATAGGGAACTAAAGGAATGACGTAACATGTGGAAAATAGACACACTCGATATATACAACAAGATACACAACTCAAAGTGGGTAGCTACTATCCGTTGGGTACACGGAAAATTGTCTGCTGAAAAAGTGCCAGCCATTTATCGAAACAGTAATTTATTCTAAACACTTTCAATTTTTATTTCATTTAAGATATAACATCAAATAGCTTTATGTATATTGGGAGGCGGCAAATCCCCCTGCCAGGTCATTGAACAATCTTGAAGTGTGCAGTACAACAAACTAGCGGAAACAACAAACTACATTAAGTTTTTTAAAACCTAATGTAGTACATCATTACATTATTTTGTAATTTATATATATCAGGGGGCGTGCCCCCCAAAAAACCCCTGCGAGGTCATTAAATTATGGGTTGATTTTGTTAACTAGCAGCAGAATTATTATTAATTTGCAATTTTCTGTGTCGGCAATTTTCCAGCACAACCGCAATAATAAAACATTAAAAAGAAATTTTAAACTTGTTGGTTAGTTATATTGTAGCTACAATTTACAAATTTATTAATTTTATTCTGGGTTCTGCCACGTCGTCAGGAGGGAGTCTGACATTTCGTGACGAATTCTCTTTATTTTTCCTTAAGTCTTATGGCCTCCAGATATGCCATGGCTTGGGAACATTGAATGTGTCAAGAGTTTTCACCCGAAGACTGTCTTCAGGGTCACAGGGGTATTTCCATAACAGTTTCTTCTCATTACGAGCTACAACAAATTTTATATCTATTTTTACCTTAAATTTTTAAAATCAGCTGTTTGACAGATCAAATGTTAGCAGCTACCTACTTTGAAACACATGTGACAGCACATGTAATTTTAAAACCGAAATTTCCAAGAGTGGTGTATCTTATTGAAATATATCTTTTACGATTGTAATAGCAATAATTGGTTATAAATTATTTTGCCTAGAAAAGTCTATTTAGCTGAACTCCATGCATGCGGTTATTATTCATTGAAACGGATGACAAAAATAGAAACAAGTCGAATAAAAATATTTGACTTTCAAAAATTTTTGATTCTCGGATCATTTCTTCGACAGAATAGATCCTAAAGGGCTGACACACGTAAGATTTTTTCAGACTTTTTGCTAAACTCCTCCTACTTTTCCCACGAGAATTATAAGAAAAAACGATATAACAACAACTATATATAGTTTTTTCTTATTTTTTCGAGGAAAAAGTAGGAGGAGCTTAGCAAAAAGTCTTGTGGAAAGACTGACAAAACCATACGTGTGTACGGCCCTTTAATACTGTAATGTGACTAATGATGAACTCACCTCCTGTACAGGGTTGAAGAGAACTTTTGGGGGAGAGTGCCACTTAGCAGCTACTGAAGGTACAGGACAGTCACTCTCAGGTCTGGGCAAGAAACAACTGTCCGTTGTACACACCACTCCATTCTCTTTACGGGTCTCTAACTTTGCCGAGACATCAACACCATTTGTACCATTTGCAGGACTAGATCCTTCTGATCTACTCTCTGAAACTGGTGAACTCAATTGCCCTGATTTATTCATTTTATTTTTAGAATTAGATGCGTTACTATCTTTAAGAGAAACTCGAGATTTATTATTATTTCTATTTGTTTCAGTTTTTGCTATAGGATTCTTATCATTTTTGAGGTTTAAACTAATTTCAGGCAATGGAATTGAATCATCTTTCTGATGACTATCTTCAGGTGGCCAATAATGAACTCTTGCCGTCTGTTTCCACACAAAGTCTTTTCTTTGACTCAAAGTGAGGTCATCAAGAGGGTACACAACTGGTCGCAGTAAAGAGCAGGGACTGAGAACCTTCTTGGTAGTAGGTTCCATCAGGAGGTTCCTTGCCTCTGAGGGCAGCATGAACCACCTTAAAGAGAGGGCGGTGTCAGTTAGAGTGAGGGAGTCCAATGAACTGTCAGGGTACTGTCTGCACACCTTCAAAGTGTTGGACAGAAATTCATTGGCTTTGGAGAAGCAGCCTTCAAAATCAGGAGCTTTATCCACCGCTCTGGTCTCTCGCAGAGAAAACTTTCCTCCTTGGTAGCTGATGTTACCAAGCCACTGCCGTCCTTTGAGCATCACCTGCTGCTTCCTGTGCTTCCATTCGCCTGTCTCGGGGTTGAAGGAGTACTGAGGTAAGAACTTCCAGGCATGTTCAGTCATCCAAGACAAGGCATTCAGGACGAAATCTACTTCTTCATTGGACAGAGTGTAAGAGAGGTTAAGTCTTACAAAGCCAGGTCTGATGACCTCGCTGTCACTGTGCTCTTGCGTTCTCCTCAATTCGTACCGGTTCAAACCGCTCGGTTCTGCCAAAACCCTGTGAAGTTCATCAGCAGCACTTTCTTCAATTCCGAGCAAATCCAAAGCGTAAGGACCAGCACAAGCGCATCCTCCCCTAGCCTGAATGCCAAACAAGTCATTGAGCAGAGCTGTCACGTACTTGTAATGTAAGAACAACCCCTGATGTTTGATGAGGAAGGAGAGGATGGGGAGTCTCTGCATCTCACCATTTGGGCCCCTAAAGTTTGGACCAAGATGCACCATATTGGGATGTTGAGTGACGAATTCACTCAGCCGTGTTACAAGGTACTCGTGTCTGGTCTCTATAACTTCAGGGGATATTGCATCTTTCAGCTGCATCACCAGGCCAGCTCGTATGTCTTCCACTATAGAGGGAGTGCCTCCTTCTTCCCTCTCTTCCTCAGACTGGAGGTACCTGGGGGAACAAGGAGGGAATGATGAGACGTAAGTAAATAGGATGAACTGTGTCTCTGTTACCATGGCTACAACCCACACCTGTGCTTTTCTCTGGAGACAAAGAAGACAGTTCCTCCCCCCGGTAGAGCAGGCACCTCATTGCGGAGGAGGGATCGCTTCACCACCAACACACCGGGGGTTTGGGGCCCACCAATGAACTTGTGAACAGAAAAGAACATGGCGTCCTTGTGAGCCAAACCTTCACTGTCACCAACAACCAAAAGATTCATGTCCAGTTTCACGTAAGGAGCTGAGGGAAGGAGCAAACTTTACTTTAATAATCATTTTAGAAAAGATAGAAAATTAAATAACAACAAATAGCTCTAAATTACATATAATATCACAAACCAAAAGGTTTCGTTTCCTTTTTCATCTCATTAAACTCTTTCTAATGCAGAAAATGCATTTAATACTTAAAAGATTCAAAATAGAATCACTTTAAATTGTGAAATAATTAAGATTACTTTTTTCATTATAAATCAAGTTTGACATAATAATTAAGGTCACCTTCCGGTAATTATATCTTCATTTTACAAAGAAGAAGAAAACTTATTTACCTGCAGTGGCATAGTCCCAGAAAGCCAGAGCTTTGTGCCTATGTAGCATCACAGTCACTGCCACAGAGTCTGTGAGAACCCCTGTGATGTTACTGGCACCACTGAAACAACCCACCACCTGCTGGGGGAGAGGGGCAACACCCTGCAGCAGGTGCTCTAAGTGGCTCATGTCAACCATACCGTTAGAGTCCTCTCGCACTCGCATTATCTGTGGAAAAATTAACTAATTATCAATGAATCGTAGACAGATTTATCCAAATAAATTTAACCAATGGTTCAGCCATTAACATTTTTTGCTTTAAATAAGATTACTTTTGGTTTAGAAATTTAGCTCAATAGCAAAAAAAGTAGAATTGGGTGAAAAATACTATACAATTTGATAGGTAGCTAGTAGCTACTTACAGGTTTATTAGGTGTAATTTTATCTAAAGAGAGAGAGCATCAAACACCAACTGATATAAGTACCTAGAAAGTGCGACCATATAGCTAGAAGACTCTAACGTAGCTATATAATCGTAAATTTTAAAAAATCATAAGTCTAAACAAATAAATTCAAAATCAAAACAAATTTGAACAAAATTAAAACAAATATATTCAAAAACAAAATAGCTAAATCTATTCAAAAACAAAATAGCTAAATATATTCAAAAACAAAATAGCTAAATCTATTCAAAAACAAAATAGCTAAATCTATTCAAAAACAAAATAGCTAAATCTATTCAAAATCAAAATAAAAACTTTCAAAACAAAACAAATCTATTCAAAATCAACACAAATCATTGAAATCAATTCAAAATCAGCCCAAAATGGCAATTCTTCTGTTACTCACAGTAGCACCAGCTTCCCTGAATGGTAGGAGTGCAGAGTGATGAAGGTAAGGACCTGCAATGATAATGGGCGGCTGTTTGAGCTTTAGGAAGTGTAGCAGTCTGACTATAGCACCTGTGGCACCACTGCCAGTCAGCAGCACTTTGTCACGCTCAGAAGCTCTCACACTGTTACGCATTATGTCTCTTGCTTCATGTCTGTCGAGAAATTTTAATAAATATAGAACTGTTCCTTGGAAACCGAATTTTAATAAGAAACAGAAAACAGGTGGTGTAGCTAGCTAATAAAAAATGCAATTATATATTCAAGCTATCTATTTCTTCAAAAAATATTCCTCATGAAAACCAAAATAAATGTCTAGGTTTTCCTTAGGATAATTTTTGAAGAAATTGAAAGCTATAAGATACCATGGTATATTTTATTAGCTACCACCACTTTTTTCTGTTTATTATGAAATAAATTTAATGACACAATTTTTAAAAAGGTAGGTCCTGTTGAATGAAGAGTGACAAGCTGATTAATAATAAGGTGAAAATACAAGATAGAATAAACTAAATCAGTATTTATATTGGGAAATATCTGACAAAATATTTTCTGGATTACTACAGTTACAGTAAATTAATTGGAACATTTAAATCCAGAGGAGAGAATAAAGAGAAGAGACCTGCCTGAACATTGTAGTTTGCAGTGCCGTGTTGGTGTCAGTGTTGTGTGTTGAGCCGTAGTGAGGCAACACCTCTGATCTGATGTGATCTTCAATGAACGAGAGTGACCTCCCTGATGCAATGTAGTCACAGTACAATACTGAAATTGATGAACAAGGAAAGTTCAATGAACAAATCAGTAGGTTTGGTAAATGCCAAATACAAAGGATATCCACAATATAGAGCAAGGTACACAACTAACCTTTTCGATATCCATAAGGGGTTTCAAAGACGGAGTCTTTACCAATAACACTATCAGCAACGTACTTCAACAGCTGGTGCTTCTCGGAGGATGTAGTAGATGGAGTCTCATCTGTTGGTGTGGCATAGCTGTAGAACTTACGAGGGGCAGCTGCAGCACAGCTAGAGCCATCAGTGGCTGCAGACCTATTCTCCCAAACCATAATTGGTGGACTAGATAAATACTAAATTTAAATTTGTTGACTTTAGCTAAATGAAACTTATATAATCCATTGAAAATTCTGAAATGTGTTCGAAGATTTTGGTTAAAATAGATCAGATATTGCATACTTTTCAATATTGTATAGCTGCAGGTATACTCCTCTGAGTCTGAAGAAAATTGATGATTTTTTTTGCAGAAAAAGAAGTCTTATGGTATCCTGGATAACACGAGAAAATATCAGAGGTCAAAACGACCAAGAAATATTATTGACCCTCTTGAAAAATTCCTTTTTGACTACAAATTGTAGCAACTCATACAGTTTTAAAGCTAAAGACATAGAGGTTCAATTAAAATATCTAGGGATTGATTTGACCCCAAAAATTAAATATCTGAAAACTGATTTGACATATTTAGTAGTTAGAGACTTTTTGGGGCAATTTCTCTACAAATTTTTTCAAATTTTTCCCCAAAATGGCCAAAAATCTCAAAATACTCTCTAATAATTACATGTAAACATAGGAATTAATTGGAAAATTGTTGCCGGATAATTCAAGAGACTAATTTCAATGCTTCAATAGTCGCCAAATAAACTTCACAACATCTTGCATATTTTGCAGACTGGAAGAACAGTTTATCTCCTGCAGTCTGTGGCACTTAACCCTTAACGAGCCACTTTTTTGTTGTTTTTCTGACTTTGAATAAAATATTTGATAACTTTTTTTTTGAGTTTAGACATCAGTGAAGATTCTCATATCATTTGATGAGAATTTTTTTTTTCAATTTATAAAAATAAATTGAAGAGGACACATATGGCCAGTTGGTCCCATGCGTCTACGATATGAAAGGAGACACGAGTAGTGTCCACCTGGTCGTTAAAGGGTTAAGGGGACCATATTTGTTTTTTTTAAATATTTATACTATTGAAGCTAAGATTCTGACACTTAGTACCCCAATATAAAATTGAATTCTCTATCGTTTTTGTTCTTTGCACTTTTCGTTCAGACCCATGGAAAACGAGTTATTTAAATTTCGAACGAATTCTGAATCATTTCCAAAAAAATGGTTCAATGATTTCGATGATTAAAATCCTTGTTTTTAAGATTTTCAAATTAGTTTTGGAAATATTAATTTTTTCCTGAAAAAATATTTCGAAAGATAGCTAATTCAAAAAAAAAAAAAAAAAATGTTTCAGCATTGTAGAGAATTTCGTGGATAATCAAATGCAAAAAACCCCAATGACATAGGTTCAAAATTGTAAAAGTGTTAGGCTTTTGAATATTAAAAATTTGTCCTTTTTTAGAAGTGGCAGAAGATAGCTTTCAAAGTTGCTGTGTTTGATAGTTACACTGACACATCACATCTCTCCTGTATGAGATATGAAGGACAACTGAATGGGAATAGTGTTTGTGTGATGTATGAGAACACAAACTATACCAGATAGCTATGGCGAGATAATTAATTATTACGAATTATCAGTGGCTGATAGGAAGTGTTTGAAGCACATAGTGCTGCTCCAATCCTCGCCCCCCCCTCCGATTCATCTCCCCCAGTGGGTTATAGTGACAGTCCATGTTACAGAGTATGTCAGTTAAAGCCAATTAATTGGCTTAGATTTCAAAAGATCAAAACTCAGATTTGTCTAATTGACTTAAAATTTTGAATTAATTTTTATGTTCCCATGTTAATTTTGGCTTGATATCTTCAAAAAATGTGCCAAATTAGCTTGGATCAAATTTTTTGTGAATTATTGGCTCAAAAATTGGCTTACAATTTTCCAGCCTCTGAAACATGGTAGGACTCTACAGCTCTGATATTTCACTCAACCAACAAAAGGGTATTAGGTAGCTATTTATGAAATGAAAAAAAAAATAAAATTATGAGACTAGATATCTAACATCAGAAACTGAATGTATTACCTGTTAGTCTATATAGCTAGCTATCTTAATTATTTTTTAAAATCTAAATAGATTTACATCTTAATCTACCTCATACCATAAAAATGTTTCTTAATTTCTTAAAAATTACCATTTTAGAAACAAAGAGTGAAATAAATATAGGCAATAGCCTATATAGCCATCATTTAAAAAGAGAACAAAACCGAGAGTAGTGATACAGTAAATTGGTGACATGGTATTCAAAATAACATTTTAGCATAAGAGGAAATAAGATATTTCTTTCAATTTTGTATTAGGTGCCTTAAACTTACCATATGCCAATATAATTAAAATTTAATATTGGCAAGATTCAAGAAACTGAAGAAAGGACATGCTATGCATTAAGTATTCGTATTACCTGGCTGGCTTATACTTCATAGGGTATAAGAGCCCCCCCAGTCAATAAGGTCATGAGCCCTCAAAATTAAATTAAAATTATTCAGGGCTGGGGAGCTGGCTCCGGAGCTTGGAGCCGAAGCCCAGAGCTAGCCAATTTTGGCACTCCGGAGCAGGAGCTGGAGCTCTAACATTACAAGTAGCTCCAGGCTCCGGCAATTTAAGTTTTTTAACAATTACTCTTAAATAAAAGCACAAAATTGATCAATATGTTATCTAATTGAAGAGTTACTGATTATTGAAACTACACCCTTTTAAATTTAATTTAAAACAATTCAAGTTTAATTTAAAATAAGTCAAGTTATAGTTTAACTTAAATTTGTAGTATTTCAAGTTTAATTTAAAAAAGTTAAAGTAATTAGCTATAATTTGAAATAAATGAAGTTAAATTTCAAATTCTATGGACCCTCGATATCACACATAGGAAGCTCAATATCATTATATTAGTAATGGGAGGGGATAGGATCATGAGAGTAGTGAGAAGCGAGTGAAATGAGTTTAGTGAGAGGAGTGAAATGAAATAAGAGAAGAGAAATGAGAGTAGTGAGATGAGAGAAATGAAATGAAAGAATTTAGATGAGAGAAGTGAGTGAAATGAAAGTGAGTGAAATTAGAGAAGTGAGTGAAATTAGAGAAGTGAGTGCACAAGAGAGTACTCTCACTACTCTTCACTCATTACTGTATATATCACACTTAACAACTACAGTTGTAACGCTGTTGGCTGTTCACTTCTATAATTTCATTAAGCTTGCGCAGTGTGAAAATTCACCCTATGTTTAAACTGTGCATAGAAAATCTAACCCCTATATGCTATGCAACAGCCGTGAATCTGCCCAATTTTCTATGCAACTGCCACAATCTTCTATGCAACTGTACCCCAATCTGCTGTGCAATTGCCGTGAGTCTGCTGTGCAATCGCCATGAGTCTGCTGTTCAATCGCCGTGAGGGTGCTGTGCAATTGCCGTGAGGGTGCTGTGCAATTGCCGTGAGGGTGCTGTGCAATTGCCGTGAGGGTGCTGTGCAATTGCAGTGAGGGTGCTGTGCAATTGCAGTGAGGGTGCTGTGCAATTGCAGTGATGCTGCTGTGGAATTGCAGTGATGCTGCTGTGGAATTGCAGTGATGCTGCTGTGGAATTGCCTTGAGGCTGCAGTGGAATTGCCGTGAGTCTGCTGTGGAATTGCCGTGATATAGGAGTATCGGGGATGAATATCACAGGTTTATTAATGAATAAGAGCTCTTTAACTTTACTAATAAATGTGCGCATGTCCACCCATGAATTAAAATATTCCCAGGGTGTTCTTGCGCATCTAGTATATTGGTTATATCTCAATAATTTATAATTATTATTAAAATCATCTTACATGACGTTAATCTGCAGTAAATTATGCGTATCCAACATAAATTGCAATCAAATTTGAGCAAAATTATAAACACTACAGCATAGTTCGCAGAGATTCGATTCTAGTCCCAAATAAATATTTTGCTATAAAAAACATAGGTCTTTGTTTGAACACTTAGTATCTATACTTAATCTCTTACGATTTTTGTGAAATTTATGGACTAGGGGGTTTAAGAGCTTTTCTTTCCAATGGTGTTGTCAGATTTGAAATATTTTCACGCATTCGCCGTCAATTACTGATGCGAAACTTCACCCAGAATGTTGAGGTCCGCAAGGCCACCCGGTCTGACGCTAGCTGCAGGAGATTTTGAATAAATTCCTAGCTGAGAGTAGCTCTCTCTCAAACTAAAAGTCTCAGCGAGAGCCAGACTGTATTTCATGGTAAATTCCACCAACTCGTCGGTGGGATTTTTTTCCATTTAAAATAATATTCTGACAAACCAGTGTGCAAAACATGTACAGTCAGTCTCCAGATATTTAATTCTTGGTGTAATTTCTCCCCAAAGATTTCCAAATTTCTCTCCAAAATGGTCAAAAATATCAAAATACTTTCCATTAATTACATGTAAACATAGGAATTAATTAGAAAATTGTCACCAGATAATTTAGGAAACTAATTTCAAGGCCTCAATAGTCGCCAGATAAAATTCATAACTTCATGCATCTTTTGCAGACTGGCCGGCAATGTCGGTGGATTTTTAGTTATTTATTCCTAGGTTACCATTAATTTTTGGTGAAAAAGTGGGTAAATGTTGGTAGATCAGCCAAATTACTGGAAATTTATGGTGGATTTTTCAGCTTTTTCAAAAAGTCAGTGGAATTTTTTTTTGCACCAAACACAGACTGGTGCAGGAGAAGAGACACATTCTGCAGACTGGTAAATGGCACAAGTAAAATAGTATGGCTCATAAACTATCCATTTGTCTCTCCAGCTCTCTCCAAAATCACCAAATTCTCTCCAAAATGATAAAATTATCATAAATGATAAATTCTCTCCCAAATAACATTGTACTTTTAGCATAGGAGAAAATTAGATATTTCTCACCATTTGCTCAGTCTGCAGAATATGGGACATTTTTAACATTTTCTGTGCGAACAATCCTTAATTTCCTTTTATGTTTACATGTATTTTACTGAGAACAGAAGCCAAAATAGAAGATTTCTTGGATAACACTTTATCAGTTCCTGCAGTCTGGTGGCATATGCAATTGAATTAGAGGGCTCATTGCTCAAAAAAACTGTCACAAACTAGCCACTAAAATGTTTGGCCATGCTCTATTATCTGGTACATGGCCAAATGTGTAAAATGTTGGTGGATCAGTCTCAGTCAGCAGAATATGGGACATTTTTAATATTTTCTGTGTGAACAATCCTTAATTTCCTCCTAAATTTAAATGTATTTTACTGAGAACAGAAGGCAAAATAGAATATTTCTTGGAGAACAGTTTTCCAGTTACCCAGTCTGCAACTTTGTCAAACTCACAGGCAAACTGAAACCTGTTACCAAGATTTCATATTTCAGGACAATAAGTCTCCAAATTTTTTAAAAATTTGTCTCCAAAATGGCCAAATTTCTTAAATATGTCTCCAATAATCCATGTTTTAAAGTGTGGCACAAAAGTCGCCAGTTAAGTGAGAAAGCGGATCACATTAAAGATACTTTAAAGGAGAAATTTAGCTTCCTATGCCAGTCTGTATTTCGTGGTAAATTCCACCGACATGTCGGTGGAATTTTTTCCCCTTTGAAAATAATATTCTGGCAAAGTCTGTGGATGTTTAGCTATTATTCCTATGTTACCATTAATTTTGGGTGGATAAATAAATTAAATCATAAATTGGTGAAAATGTTGGTGGATCAGCCAAATTAATGGAAATTTATGGTGGATTTTTTCAGCTTTTTGATAAAGTCAGTGGGATTTTGTGCACCAAATACAGATTGGTCCCTATGTTAGATTTTAGTCATCTTACACTAGGAAACATCCTTATAAAGTTATACTTCATGCCTGATACCCACTCTGGAAAAAGTGGTCTTTTCTGATGGATTAATCTCTCTGTTGGAGTTTAGCAAACCTTAAAATACAGTAATAAATTAATAAGAACTGTATAATCTGCAGCATTTAACCTCTAAAATTCATCTGTTAGCCTAAGGTATTTTCGAGAGTGGTTATTTAACTTATTTACATTTTACAGGTTTCCCAACTTGTTTAACCTCTCAAAAGTCGCCAATATACTGGCGACTTTGTCCATACTTTAATAACCATTAATTTAGCTGCGGGAGATTTTGAATTAATTCCTATTTTACCATTAATTTAGATGCGGGAGATTCTGAATCTTCTGCTGAGAGTCTATGTTTCAGAGGCTGGAAAATTGTAGCCAATTTTTGAGCCAAAATTTCACAAAAATTCTGAGCCAAGCCAATTTGGCTCATTTTTTGAAGATTTCAAGCCAAAATTAACATGGGAACATAGGAATTAATTCAAAATTTAAAGCCAATTAGACATATCTGAGATTTGACCTTTTCAAATCTAAGCCAATTAATGGCTTTAACTGACATACTCTTATAGGGTGTTTGTGCCAGTAATCGGCATACCTCTAGTAATCAGAATAGCATACACATTGAGTATAATTTTCTATATAATATATTAAGGAATAGAGGCATACGCACTAAGTTATTAAAGAATCAACCACTATAATTGATTAGGAATTCTTTCTAATAATTTAACCAAACAAATTAACAAGTAGCTTCCAATCATTGTCGGGAAGTCAAGTTATCGGTCAGTTTATTGTATTTTTCGTAAGAGAACGGTTCCTCTTTGAAACTCCTGAGTGTGTTTTAGTAGCTTTTAATGTACCAGGTGTATGTTTTTCTAGATGTACAATTTACGATCTATCAGTGCATTTTAAAATCTAAGCAAACAAATACTTACTTTTTATTTAAAATGGTAGTCTGATCACTAGATTATCAGAACATCTAATTTTAAAGTTCGGACAGACTGGCCAATTAAACAAAGAATCCATCCGCCCACCCTGACGATTACTGGAAAAACTTCCCGTCATGCGTCCGATAACAAACTGGTATTTCAACTCATTAATTTAGATAGTTTCATTGACCGATAACATAAATGAATAAATTTTGAGATAGTTAAGCTTGTATATTCTCCGAATAAAATACGTTATTACATATGATAACAAGATACAATTACTTTAACGTCAAATATATTGATATTTTACATAATACCCACTTATATTGTGTCACGTCACTCACGTGTGAATTATATATGGCGTTTGTCAATAACCAAAATATGTAAAATTTAATCAGAAGGATTTGGAGTCAACAGAAAACTTCCACTCCAGGTTGTGATGTCATTGATAGCGACAAAGAATGGTTGAATCTACATCACAATAGTGGAAGAGGGCAAACCAGAGGGAATGTAGACGGCATATATAACGGCATTTATTCTTTAAGGGGACATTCGAATTATGTCCCGTTTAAACTTGAACAAAGCAGCAGTTATTTAGGTGCCAAAAATTACTTAGGAACCTAGCTTTGGAACTATTTCAATGAAAATCTAATTGAGGTACAGCAATTTCAAAATAATTTTTATCAGTAAATAAAATGTGTTATAGACTTATAGTTAGCATTATAATAAGGCTAATATATCTACAACTAAATAGACCTGAAATGCGCATGACAATTACGGCTTGCTTTTAATTAAAATAGTTACCCCTTTTTTCAGAGCTATACTAATCAAAGAAAACGTATAGAGGCTAAAACTAAATTAATTGATATTACTGAATACCAATCTGAGTCTTGTCTTCTGAGAAATGAATAAACTAAGCATTGATTGTCAATTTTAAAACATCTGAATATAATCTATGCATTCTTGGCAGACGTATCAAATATATGATAAACCTTATAATTTAAAGTAGCCATTGATTCTTAAAGCGGGTAATTATTTCCTCTTGCATGTAGAAGGTAGCACTTGTAGGAGCTTCAGCTTATGTAAATAAATAATCACATTTATATAAAATATCAGTTTTCGATTCTCAGATTCTGGTGTATGGCAAACAACAAAGTATAACATGTTCAAACTTTCGAATGAAATGACAACACTAAAATATAACGTATTTTTAACCATTGACGAAGTGTTTGATTGTGTATGGGTAGGTAATAATAATATAAACATAATACTTACTATTACTTAGTACAGTAGGAATTACAGTAATAGAAAATATACATATTGATTGTATAAATTAATAGGTATGACTAAATCTATTACTAGTAATTAGAAGCGGGAGACGAATTATACTATATACTATTATATTAATCAGTCACTAATCAACAAGTATGACAAACATTAGTTCCTTATGATTGGCCACCTGACGATAATAGAATTGGAAGTGAGAGTGACCGAACATAGATATTGCTATGACGATCCATGTTTCAGAGGCTGGAAAATTGTAAGCTAATTTTTGAGCCAAAACTTCACAAAAAATCTGAGCCAAGCCAATTTGGCTCATTTTTTGAAGATTTCAAGCCAAAATTAACATGGGAACATAGGAATTAATTCAAAATTTAAAGCCAATTAGTCTTACTCTGCCAAGTAAAATAGTATGTCTCATAAACTTGCCATTTGTCTCTCCAGCTCTCTCCAAAATTCAACAAATTCTCTCCAAAATGATCAAATTTTCATAAATTCTCTCCAAAATAACATTGTAGCTGCACCAGACTGCAGGAACTGGCCAGTCTGCAGAATATGGAACATTTTTCCAAGACTCTCTGCGGGAGTTTCTGATTGGAATTTTAGAAATTTGAGATCTCTGCGGGAGATCTTGAATTAATTCCTATGTTACCATTAATTTAGATGCGGGAGATTTTGAATTAATTCCTATGTTACCATTAATTTAGCTGCGGGAGATTCTGAATCTGCTACTGAGAGTCAGAGAGTAACTTGTTAGGATTAGGTTGAATTACAGTGGGTTAACAACGTTAAGACATAGAGTTTATTTAAAGAGTTATATGTTATACAGTTAGAAGAATATTAGAGAGATGAGAGAATCACATCTCTCTCTGAGTAATGTAAAAAACAGACTAACTTAAGAATTTACATGCAGTGTTATTTAACACGCGCCGGAACTGTAATGGACTTTAGACCTTAAGTCCGTTTCTCATAAAAGTAATACATTGTTATTTAAACAATAGGTAATTTAATATAGTTGAGCTAGTCTAACAGGAAGTTAACATTAAACATATAAAGAGTGTGTAATACATTTAAACTAAAATTTCAACACTCCTCCTCACACGACATTATATATTTTTCATGCCTATTAATTCAACTAATTTGGTAAATCTATCAGTAGGCAACGGTTTAGTGAATATGTCAGCAAGCATAGTTTCACTGGGGCAATACACAAGTTTAATTGTGTTTGAAGCAACAAGATCTCTAATGTAATGAAATTTAATATCAATGTGTTTCGATCTAGGATGATTTTTAGCATTTTTAGCAATACAAATAGCTGACTGATTATCCTCAAACAAAACTATAGGATTCTTATTTGGTACTTTAAGATCTAATAGTAATTTATTTAGTTGAGGGTTCTCAATCTTAGATGAAATTGATTCATCAAAGGTTACATTCCTGGAAAAGAAGATTCTTTTAGATTCAACATCATACATCTTATACCCTTTAGTAACTGTGCCATAGCCAATAAACAGACATTTGGTAACTTTATTTTCTAATTTTGATCGTTCATCTCGAGAGATATGAGCATACCCAGTGGCATCCAAAAACTTTTACATGACTAACATTAGGTTTTCTAAGATTTAAAGCTTCATATGGAGTTTTATTTACTAAAAATGAATTAATGCATCTATTATTTAGATAATTTGCAGTATATAGTGCTTCACCCCAGAATTCCTTATCAATTCCTGAATCAGATAACATACATCTAACTTTTTCCATAATAGTTCTATTAAATCTTTCAGCTATCCAATTTTGTTCAGGAGTTTTAGGAATAGATTTCAGGTGAATTATACCTTCATTTCGTAAATATGATTCAAACTTATTTGAGGTATATTCTCCCCCATTATCTGACTGCAAGGTTTTAATTTTCCTTTCATAAATATTTTCAACCATAGCTTTCCATTCCAAAAACTTCTGAAACACATCACTCTTATGGGCAATAACATATATCCAGGAGTATTGAGTAGCATGATCAATAAAGGTCAGAAAATATGAATTATTACCCCTGGAAGTGGGAGTAATTTTCCCACAGACATCTGTGTGGATTAAATCAAGAGGTTTACAATTTTTCTTAATGCTTGTAGAAAAAGGTATTTTATGCATTTTCCCATTACAGCAGTGTTCACACACACCTTCTATAGCTTTTAATTTACTATCCAGACCATTTACTGATTTAGTTCGGATCATTTTAGTCAAGTTATCGTTACCTATATGACCGAGCCTTCTATGCCATAGAAGGTTTACTTTATTTTGATCAACAGTTACTGCAGCTTTATGTACTAAAGTATTTAGATAATAGAGTTGACCAACACAGTTAGCCTCAGCAATTAACTCTTTATTTTCGTTCAATATTTTACATTTATCATTTTCAAAAATAATAGATTTATTATTAGCTACTTGTCATTTTTGACACTGATAGTAGATTAAAAGCTAGATTTGGCACATATAGTACATCATTTATTGTACATTTTCTACTTCCACCACCTGGTATATTCACAATAACAGAAACATTTCCTAGTGAAATAGCTTGCAAAACATCTCCATTACCTACTTTAACATTGATAGGTTTGGTAATATTTGCAAAATCTTTACATAAATTTTTATCACCACTCATGTGTGATGAAGAGTCTGAATCTATTATCCAAATATTACTGTCGGCATATTTGTTACAAAGAGCGATATCATTAGCATACATTGTGTGATTAAGTTCTATATGACTTACATTTACACCATTTGGCTGGTTTTGAGTTCTGTTAGTTTGAGAATACCGTTTAAATTTAAAGCAGTCTTTCTTCACGTGTCCCAATTTTTTGCAAAACTGGCACTTGATTGACTGTTTATTTACAGCAGCTTCAATCTGAGTATTTGATAATGCCAAAGCATCATTGGATTTAATACTCAACTTTTCAGCTTCTCTCCGGAGTGTGTCAGCTACGGTAATCCAGGTAGGGATGTCTGTCTGAGCTTCAAGTGCGGTAACAAGCACTTCAAACGGCTCTGGTAGTGATGATAGGAGACAAATAACTTTATCCTCTTCACTGATCACTTGATTTAACAAGGCAAGCTCTTGAAAAACTTCAGTTAGTTCTTTCAAATGGGAATTGAGTAGTTCGGGAGACTTCAATTTTAAGTTGTAAAGCTTCTTCAGACGAAATTTGTTCGCCCACGTGTTTTTCTGAAACGTTTCTTGAAGGGTGGTCCAGACAGCGTGTGGATTCGTGGGTTGTCCAACTAAGTACAATTGATCCGGTGAAATAGATAGTACTATATCTGCCAGAGTTTTATTCTTGTTATTAGCATAGGCAGATTTAACCTCAGTTGAAGCAGAATCTATTGGAACTGGTTTAGATCCATCAGCAAAATCCACCAGTTTCTCTCTTAAGAGATACATCTTCATTTGTACCCTCCATGTGGGGTAATTATTTCCGTCTAGGGGAACAATCCCCGGTAACTTATTTGAAGACATGTTTTCAAAGTATTTATTATCATTCAATACTTAACAAACATAAACAAACAAAGCAGTTAAATTGATTTACTTTTTAACTGAATTGATGTTTTAAAATTATTCTAATTCATAAGAATAACTTCCAGTCTGTATTTCGTGGTAAATTCCACCGACATGTCGGTGGAATTTTTTCCCCACTGATAATAATATTCTGGCAAAGTCGGTGGATTTTTAGCTATTTATTCCTATATTACCATTAATTTTCGGTGGTAAAATGGGTATAATGTTGGTGGATTAGCCAAATTACTAGAAATTTATGGTGGATTTTTTCAGCTTTTTCAAAATGTCAGTGGAATTTTGTGCACCAAATACAAACTGGAATAACTTCACTGAATATAATTATTAATATTCAACTGGAACAGCAACACAAGTCTTAGTTCGCAAGAACCTTTTGTTGAAAGACTGTTTACCCAAGGATAAGGTCACAGATTTAAAGGTAATTTGTGACCTCTCTTGACACCTCTTCCGCACAAATACTAAATAATTAACTATAAAAACAAGTACATGTTCGCTAGAGCAGTCAATATAATCGACCTCATTAGCGCGTTAACACGATATGCTTACACAAACGTTCGTGCGTATATGTTTCATTTAGTTTAACACTTTTTCACTGCACTTAGTTTTTATTGATTACTGTAATAGACTTCTAACTTGTTTAAACATAATTTGATTTCCAAGTAAAATAGTATGTCTCATAAACTCACCATTTGTCTCTCCAGCTCTCTCCAAAATTCAACAATTTCTCTCCAAAATGATCAAATTATCATAAATTCTCTCCAAAATAACATTGTAGCATAGGAGAAAAATAGATAAAACTCGCCATTTGCAATTCAAAGGCTCAAAATAACAGTCACAAACTCACCATTAAAATGGCGAGTTTGGACATGCTTTATTACTTGGTTTGATTTATAAAATCTTATCGTTCACTGGTCCCATAACCTGTTAGAATTAGGTTAAATTACAGTGGGTTAACAACGTTAAGACATAGAGTATATTCAAAGAGTTATATGTTATACAGTTAGAAGAATATTAGAGAGATGAGAGAATCACATCTCTCTCTGAGTAATGTAAAAAACAGACTAACTTAAGAATTTACATGCGGTGTTACTTAACACGCGCCGGAACTGTAATGGACTTTAGACCTTAAGTCCGTTTCTCATAAAAGTAATACATTGTTATTTAAACAATAGGTAATTTAATATAGCTGAGCTAGTCTAACAGGAAGTTAACATTAAACATATAAAGAGTGTGTAATACATTTAAACTAAAATTTCAACATAACTGTCTCTCAAACTATAATCTCTGCGGGAGAAGAGACACATTCTGCAGACTGGGGAACTGGTAAACTGTTCTCCAAGAAATCCTCTATTTTGGCTACTGTTCTCAGTAAAGTCACTAAAATACATGTAAATATAGGAGGAAATAAAAAATTGTTCACACATAAAATGTTAAAAATGTCCCATATTCTGCAAACTGGTAATGTAACATAGGAGAAAAATAAATAGAACTCGCCATTTGCATTTGAAGGGCTCAAAATAACTGTGACAAACTCGCCATTAAAATGGCTAGTTTGGACATGCTTTATTATTATTACTTGGCAATTAAACATATCTAGTTAGTTAGTTATGAGGGACATGCGAATGATGTGAGTTTCTTAGTAAACATATCCAAGATTTGATCATTTCAAATCTAAGCCAATTAATTGGCTTTATCTGACATGCTCTTATTCCAGTCTGTATTTCATGGTAATTTCCACCGACTTGTCGGTGGAATTTTTAGGCATTGAAAATAATATTCTGGCAAAGTCGGTGGGTTTTTAACTATTTATTCTTATGTTACCATTAATTTTCGGTGGAAAAATGGACAAAATGTTGGTGGATCAGCCAAATTACTGGAAATTTATGGTGGATTTTTTCAGCTTTTCCAAAAAGTCAGTGGAATTTTGTGCACCAAATACAGACTGGCTCTTATTCAATATTCATGGATGACGATTACTAGCATTTTAGGCTAATGGGACATTTTTACTTTTAATTGCATAATTAATAACATAAATGTGTTTATGAAATTATATTTAAACTGTAAAGTGATTGGAAAGATAAAAATTACAGCTAGCCCTCCAATATAGTCTCCAAAGATCTTTGGCGACAATCATGGACGCGCTTTGCAGACTGGCCAGTTCCTGTAGTCTGGGATCAGCCTAATTAGTAATAACAGGAAAAATCATGGTGGATTTTTTCAGCTTTTTTAAAAATGTCAGTGGAATTTTGTGCACCAAAAATACAGAATGGGCCGCCTCGGCGCCTAACATGGATTGAGAATTCTTGATATAATGAAATATATATCTGGATAACAGGATAAGTGATAACAAAATCTTTATAATCTTTTTAAGTTTCTTAATGGATGGGTAACTTGGTAAGTCATCAGTCACCAGTGTACAGAAAATAGAACATTTTACTAAATTAGGTAGGTTCCTAGTTAAATCGATTCAGAAAATTTACTCAGCAAAAAAATTCGTGTCAATTATAATTTATATATAGGTAGATAAAGGTAGGTAGGTAGCAATAGCATCTAAACAATACCACGTGTTCTTCACATTCGATGACAGTATCGAAAGTCTAAAACGCGGGAAATAAAAAATTTTGGCGTGCACGCTCAGGCAACCGTTTGTGTTTTAGACAGCTGCGTGAGCGTGCCGTCAATTTTTCCCTCGCATTTTAGACTGTTGCGTGAACGTGGGTCTTGTACGCCAAAAAATCTATTTGTCAGTGGTTTAGTCAATTATGTTACGTAAGCGTGCATGGTCACGTTTCTTCTCCGCATTTTAGTTAGTACCCAAAATAGATTTCTCTGTATCTTTTAGATTCATTTTAAAATAGCACTTGCAACACTCAGAAAGTGATAGCGCTACTTTCAAAAGCAGCGGCGCTGCCGCTACCGCTACATTTTCAGAAAAACAGCGGGGCTGCCGCTACAGCAAAAAGTAGCGGCAGCTCCCCAGCAAACATGAATGTATCTATTCGATGTCCAAACGACTCTGTGTAACCTCTCTTCCGACATCGAATACCAGTAACAAATTAGACATGGTGACATCAAGTAGACATCAATCCGATATCCGTTTGCACCGCTAAACCGCATCACACCAAGTATATTTGGCATTGAAGCGATACCGTTATAACAGCGTTGAATAGAAAGATAAATTACGACATCCAACATACATAGGGATTCTCTATCGAACAGACGCCTAATTATATATCTAATATGCTTTGAAACGATATCCACTTGCATCCAAAAAAATAAAAAAATTAAAAAAATTACTTCGTTGATATAACGTACTGTACGTTTGGATGCATGTCAATTTGATTAATGTTACATAATGTTATGTGAAAAGTAAATGGGAAGAAATGAAGTGATGTGTCCGGGTATCGTTCGTGGGTCCATCCGTCCTCGTGCCTGCATCTCTGTCACATTGCCACCGTGGATGCATTTGACTAAAAAAAATTTTGATATTAAACGACCCGGAGATTTAAGTAACAATCAGAAGTTCCTCCACATACAGCAACACAGTAAGATAGATAAGGCTCAATCAAAGATACAAACAATGTGCGCATTATATTTGGGGACAAGAAGAATTTTAGTTTATTTAAAAGTCCCAGCGACCTAGATATTATAGACAATACATGCGCAGTATGATCCTCAAATGTTAAATTCTCGTCTACAATTACAACAAGGAATTTGATTTTTTTTTTGCACGCAGAATCTCACCTTCGCCAATAGAAATATTTGGAAAGTGAATTTGTCGTCTATATGAAAAAATAACATATTTGGTTTTTTCGCCATTAATTTTTATCTTGTTACCAATAAGCCAGTGATAAATTTTTACCAGCTCAGAATTAACGGTTAATGAATTTGAGAGAGCATCGCGAGGGTCCAGCCTGAATGATAATGTACTATCGTCTGCAAATAAAGTGAACTTAAATATTTCAGATGAATTTGGAAAATCATTAATGAAAATAATGAACAGGAGAGGCCCCAATACACTGCCTTGTGGAACACCATGCTTCACAGATATGCAACCAGACGATGAATTACCAACTGAGACAAACTGCTTACGATCAGTCAGATATGACTTAAACCACTCCAGACTAATACCCCTGAAACCATAATAGTTCAATTTGGATAGCAGCAAAGAATGGTCTACACAGTCGAAAGCTTTAGAGAAGTCAAGAAAAATAGACAGTACGTTGCAATTAGAATGAGACTAAATGTGCAATATTCCATAGTAAAATTTATCTTTTAAAGGTTCCCTCCACTCTATTTTTATTTCTCTATTCATTAGAAGTAATGTTACTGATTATAAAACTTCAAACGATTTCAAATTTGGTTGTATTTTTTTTTTCACAATATGTAATTCAAGATTTGTTTTCGTTCTTTCTACTACACCTCTGAAAAAGCCCCGTGTGCCATAAGTAGGGTTGTGACATTAAAGGTCCCCTCCAAGCAAATTTTTTTATTGCCTAAATCAACGAGGCTAATGTTTCTTATTATTTTACTGCAAACATCATAAAATTTGATAGCATATTTTTAACTTTATATGCTTTTAAAGATTTTTATAATCCAAACTCTACAAAACCTACTTTACTTCCGACTTTCTAAGTTTCAGTCTAAAGAAGAAGAATGTACACCATTTGTTTTGATTGTCAACTAGGTATTTGGTTTATTAAATCTATTCATTATTCGTTTAAAGGTTTAAATTTGGATAAACTTATTATAGAAACGTTTATATACTTTTAGAAACAATTAATATCTTAATAGAGACCCAAAAACGCATTGTTTGTTTAAAAATCTAAATTTACAATCATAACAAAGAGTGTACAATCTTCTTTCTCAGCGTCAGGTTGGAGATTCGCTCGATTGTTGCTCACAGAGTATTTAAAAACTTTAAAAGAAAATCATAAAATACATACTGAACCAAATTGTATGCGGTTTGCGGGATAATGATCGTAGACCTTAGTTCTGTAATATTATGTAATAAACTCATTTTTTTCCCGGAGCCTGGAGAGGACCTTTAAGCATTTGCATATATGCAGTATATGCACTGGGAAATATACTGCATATGCATCAGGTTTTATGCTTTTTGAGAAAACGCATATGCATTTGAGAAAACGCATATGCATTTGAGAAAACGCATATGCATTTTAGGAAACGCATATGTTTTGCAGATAAAACATATGCACTTAAAGATAATGCATATAAAAAAGGCATATGCATTTGAAACTGAAAGGAAGGCAATATATGCACTTCCAGCATGTTTATATCTGGTGGGAGGTTGAACAAACACCCTAATTTATTTGTTATACATACAGTATACCTTTATGTGTTCTATCATTTTGTTTACCTAATGAATATGATTTTAAATTTTTGTTTGAAAATTAAAGAATATTGTTAACTATATGACGCCATCAAGCTAAAAGTAACACTCACAGTAATGTAAATAAAGAATAGGATAATAATAGTTACAGATTATAGACACAGGTGGTCAGTATGGCAGTAGGAATTTCCCCCGCCGGACTATTCCCCGTCAGGACCTTTCCCCGCCAAATAAAATATCAGTAATTTAGGTTATTAAAGTATGATTTTGATAAAACTCAAAATTAATTAATTAATTTATTAATAGAAAACACACTTTATTAACAGAATTTGATTCCCGTAATTATGTGCCCATAATGTTCGTTCGATTTTAAGACTGTGCCTTCGTATTTTCGTATATAATTAGGAGATGCAACAAAGTACGAACATTATTGCAATACTAAGGGTTACCAAGTGTCGCAAGGTACTCTAAGCAGTTTTGATTTGTTCAGTTATTTAAACTTTGTAGTTTTCTATATCGTGAATTTATTATTTTATTTTTCAGCTATACATAAAATGGCGATCTATTAACTTCTTGTTCAAATTTATGCTTTTACAGATCATTAACAAACCTTATTATTTTTTTAAATTAGTTTATTAACCTCATAATTAATAAACCTATTATAGATTTTTATTACATTAAATATTGACCTATTTTTTAGTGTCCTTTATCTAATAAGTATATTTAATATTTATCTATATGTATATTTAATATTTGTTCCTTAAAAATCTTACAATGGTTTAGCCATTATTATGAAATAATCATTAGAACGCGCAACAATCGATAGATGGTTGCACCATCGGTCGATGGCTGCAATAACGATTGATCAAGAGATTGCACAGTGAAATCGGTCGATATTTCAAATCAGTCAAATGCGCGTGACATATATTATGTATAGTAATATTCAAGAAAAAGCACGCAAATAATAAAACTGGACCGCGAATGGAGCGTTGCTAATCCACACTGGCAGTGTCGCTCCGCTCACGGTCCGATCACGCTCTAGTCAAAATATATTTGGATTGGATCGTGACCGGAGCGTGACCTGACCGGCACTGCCAGTGTGGATGCTCTACGTGAAATGCATTAAAGAATATTGAACCGGAGCGATGGTGTGGATTAGCCCTTAATGTACCTCAATTAAACTAGTTTTCTGTTCTTCTTTTTAGTACCTACAAATTTATATGGTTATGCGAGTTGAAAATAAACTCTACAATTTGTCACTGCTGTGTTACTGATCTTCTCCCAACACATAACTTGTGCTTGATCAAAAGTGAACCTATTGTGAAGCCAAAAAGAGAAACCAGTTATTCAGTTTTTAAGAGTGTCGGTGTGTAAAACTTCTCATAAACCACCCACTGTAGAGTACTGGAACTACATAATCCCCTCTTATGTTTCACCTGTTACCAGGCCTCTATCAAAGGATACACACAAGGTTACTATGGACAGGTAAGTATCTTAAGACTGATAACATGAGTTTTTGTGTGAATGTTCAGAATAGTGACCAAGCCGATCTGCTTTGTCACTGCAATGAATGTGCCCCGACCTGCTTTGCAACTGCAATGAATCTGCTATGTCACTGCCATGAATCTGCCCTGATCTGAAATACCACTGCCATGAATCTGCCCGTATCTGCTATGCCACTGCAAAGAATATCCCCGATTTGCAATGCCACTGCCATAAATCTGCACCGATCAGATTCATGGCAGTGAAAAAGCAGATCAGGAAGATTCACGGCAGTGGCAAAGCAGATCGGGGAAGATTCACGGCTGTGGCAAAACAGGTAAGGCAGATTTACGGCATAGTCAAAGCAGATTAGAACAGATTGATGGCAGTGGCAAAGCAGATCGGGACAAATTTACGGCATAAGCAAAGCAGATTAGAGCAGATTGATGGCAGTGGCAAACTACTAGTACTTCCATGGTGGCAAAGCAGATCAGGACAGATTCACGTCAGTTGTAATGCAGATCGAGACAGATTTACGTCAGTAGTACAGCTGATCGAGGCAGATTCATGGCAGTGGAAAACAGATCCGGGCAGATTCACGGCAAAAGCGTTGCAGATTGGGGCAGATTCATGGCAGTGACAAAGCGAATCAGGGCTTTGCCTGATGGTGCACCTAGGATAATGTTAGTGCATCTACGGTAATGTAGATGCATCTAGGGTAATGTAAGTGCACCTATGAAAAATGTAGGTGCACCTAGGGTAATGAAGTGCTCCTAGAATATTGTAGGTGCACCTAGGGTAATGTAGGTGCACCTAGGGTAATGTAGGTGCACCACGGGTAATGTAGGTGCACCAAGCCCTTCAATTGCACTTGGAAAGAAATGTCTATTTTTCTCCTGTTGTGCAATGTTATTTTTTAAGAGAATTATACGAAGAATATATAAGAGAATTGTTGTTTATTTTGGAGTGATAAAAGGATGGTTCTTGAACCTTTCTATGGTTCACTACTAGTGAATGTTGATAATGGATAATATTTATTGAGAAAAAAAAAGAATTATTACAAAAAAAATATTCTTTCTCAAGCCCTTATTCAAGAAAAATGTTTATCAATTCATCACAATCAAAGTCTAACCATTCATACATAGCTACCATTTTCAACAAATAACTCTCACTAATCTTAGTTTTTGTGTTCATTTCCTCAATATGGTGTCAGTGAATAAGGTTTGCTATATGTTTTCTAAATTTCTTCATTAAATTTTATATTTATTTATTTTATAACTGTTTTCAATTTTTTGATAGATACTCTCTTCAGATAACAATTCTAATTTTTTATTTTAAAGCAGAAAATTATCCACAATATTTAAAGATGTCTTCAGATGACAAGCAGGAAATATCAATGATTGATGCTGAAAAAAGTTATGTATGCAATAAGTTATTTTTATGGTAGACTTATTTTAAAAAATGATATAATAGTTTTATGATTAGTAGTTTCCTATTGTAGTATTGCCTATAAATTTGGGTAGTTTTTATTGTCTGATGTGTAATAATTTATATATATATATTTTCAGAATTTTAAAACTCTGTGAAGAACACCAGCGTGGCATAACAGAAGATATGATCAGTCTTCATATTCCAAATTTAGATGAAAAGACGATGCATATAGTGTTAAAGAAACTCCTGAAGGTATTTATCAATCACTGCCAATTTTGATAATGTACAATAACTAGTTACTGAAATTTCAACCTACTGATTTGTAATTTATTCTCCTCGACAGAGTAGATTATTGATAATTTATAAATCTTTCAATGAACCCATGGTCTTCAGACTGAAGTATAATCTGAGGTTTCGAAGCGTCAAAGAAGAAGAAGAAGTATGTGTTGTTAATGTCTCGTTGTTTCTAGTGTATATCTTTCTACTTTATGCAAAATAACTATTTCATATTTTATTTCAGAGAAGGCAGAGAGTGAAGGAAATGTTACAGTTTTTAGATGGATGGGGTCCATATGGAGCAACTTTATTGAGAATTGCTAAAGACCTAAAATGGTCAGCTTCTGCAACTTCTATCAATTTATCACGACTTGAAAAGAAGAATTTAGTGAAGAGCACTGTAAAAGTAATTACAGACTTTTAAGATATTCTAATAATCATGTCATTGAATTAATTTCAAAACTCGACTATGAGACTATAGGTATTTGATTTAGTATTTGATGGTCTCGTATGCTTCATTTATTATCACCAATTCATTTTCCTCTTGAATTTTGTGTTAGATAGGCCTATAGGCTTCATTTACTATCACCAATTCATTTTCCTCTTGAATTTTGTGTTAGGTAGGCCTATAGGCTTCATTTACTATCACCAATTCATTTTCCTCTTGAATTTTGCGTTAGATAGGCATATAGGCTTCATTTACTATCACCAATTCATTTTCCTCTTGAATTTTGTGTTAGGTAGGCCTATAGGCTTCATTTACTATCACCAATTCATTTTCCTCTTGAATTTTGCGTTAGATAGGCCTATAGGCTTCATTTACTATCACCAATTCATTTTCCTCTTGAATTTTGTGTTAGATAGGCCTAAAGGCTTCATTTACTATCACCAATTCATTTTCCTCTTGAATTTTGTGTAAGGTAGGCTTGTAGGCTTCATTTACTATCACCAATTCATTTTCCTCTTGTAGTTTGTGTTAGGTAGGCTCGTTTGCTTCATTTACTATCACCTCTTCATTTTCCTCTTCCATCCGTGAGTGCAGCCACCGGTGCTTGTGTCTCTTTTTGTTGAATTCTTTGGTAAGTGACTGCATGCACATCAAATTATGTCTTGGAATTATTAGCTTTTCAAAGCTGAAATTATAACAACTGATAGTCGTTATCATCCTTAACAACATATTAAAATATGAAAATTTGAATTCAATTTATAAGATAGAGTCCAATTTTTATAGTCTAAAAGTAAGGAAAAACCTGTTTATTATAAATAAAACAGCCTAAATTATTGAAAACAAATGTACAGTTACAAATGTACAATTTTAACACCTTGCTCTCAATGACATCTGCTACTGCATGAACAAATAACATTTAGATAATCTTTAATCTTCCCGAAGATTCATACAAAAATAATATAATATCCAAAAGATTTTTTATAGGGAGTAAAATATTACAGAGGTTGGAAGAATTGTTGAATATTGCAGTGATACAGAGTGGCAGTACTGAAAGTGGTAGACTGTCGGTAGACATTTCAGTAAATAGTGGAATTTTTATTTTCATCAATAAAAATTCTTATCCTTAAAAATTCACTTGCTGGTTGGAAGAATAGGAAGAAATAATAGGGATTTATAATAGGATGTTTCTAGAACTAGTGGAAAATTGGATTAAAGAACTTTTCAGCGACGAAAGTAAGTTTGATGATTGTAAATAATGATTATAACTATATTTTAAGATGTGAAAGCAAAGGAAAAGGAAAGTGTGAATTATGCGGAAAGAATGCCATGGTATTTAGAATATTTTCTAGCCAAATGCAAAAGCTTCACGCAAACGCTCATATGTATTAAAAAATTGTAAGATCATTGTGCCAATCATACAGATTTTAAGTTCCGATGGAGCTACTATCATACAAGATAGTGCACACGGCTAAGACTGTAAATGAACAAATTTTGAAATTATGGTTTGGCCACCGCAAAGTTTACTCAAGCCCCCAAAAAAATGAAAAGGCCTTAGATGTTTACCTTATGGTAAGATATTCAACTCACACCATGGAAGTACTAGTAGACTCACACGGATTGGATTTATCCCTGAAACTTCAGGAAGAATAGTCTAAAATTATATCTCTTAAATTAGAAATATACTTATCGTTGCAGATGTGCAGCTGTCATCAAAAAACAGGTTTATTCACTGAAAAAACATATATCAACTAAATTGAAACGTTGGGATTGTTTTGGGATTTTTCCATTAAAGGCCCTATCCAGGTTGCAAGATAAAAATGAGTTTATTACATAATATTCTAGAACTAAGGTTTAGGATCATTAATTCATTATTCTGCAAACTGCATAGAATTCGGTTCTGTGTATATTTGCTCTTAAAGTTTTCAATACTATGTGTGCAACAATTATCCGAAGCACTAATATGAAACTGAAGAAGATTGTACACTCCTATTTTTTATATCAAATTTTAAGAACAGAAATGCGTATTTATTTATTTATTTATTTATCATCTTGTTATTCGCATAACTTAAAAAGTTTAGAATAAAATTTCCTGGATTTTGGTGAAACCATTAGTCAATGTCCAGGAACGATTTAGTAACATTTTGGGAGCGATCAGATAAAAGGTCAAGGTCAAGGTCATTTATAACTCAATAACTCAAAACGTATTCAATTAAATTGTCAGAAATTTGGTGGAGCGATTGGTCAATATTTTGAAACCATTTGGTTATATTTTGGGAGCGATCGGGTCAAAGATCAAAGGTCAAGGTAATATTTAACTCAAAAAGTATTCAACTAAATATCCTGAAAATTGGTGAAACAATTGGTTATTATCCAGTCACCAGTTTATTTGATTTTGGGAGCGAACAGGTTAAAGGTCAAGGTCATTTATAAGCAGTGGCGAGTGTATGCGCTCTACGAGTGCCCGTCTTCTAGTTAACCATTTGTTAATATTTTGTTCTATTTTTCCTTGAGTTACTGATTATTGAGAATGGGTAGAGGATGAGTTTGCCATTCTTTTTCTTCTTATGAATTACATTCATCCAAGATAAGATATTGACTGTGGAGAGAGATGAAATGTTACTGATGTTAGACCTCAACTCGGACACCCATAGTACTCTGAAAGTGGCTCTTAGCACAGGTCAGTAACAAACCTGACCTTTGGAAATTACTCACTGAGCTGTATTAACACCAAGTTTCCGAGTACTGTGAGTGTTCGAGTTGAGGTATAATATCAGTAACTTTGACCTTATCAGTAAAGATAAGATAAAGAGAAGCAGTACCTGCATGGTGACTTACTTTTGGCTTCAAATGTTGATGTCCCTTTAAACAATAGATAATGAATTTTAGAATAATTTCAAGATAACATTAATGGAAATAAACAATATATTTTATGCACTACTGTTGATAAAATTAGTAGTAACTCTACACAGAAATGTTGTTATTATTCCTAGGAATTGAATACCTTTTATTATTAAAATCTAATATTCGAAGCAAAGTTCACATAGGTATTCAGTCTCCTGATCTGTCTGTTCGGTGACAGGTCAATTGATCCCCGGTCATTTGGTCCCCAGTCATTTGATTCCCAGTCATATTTTTTGTTTGCTCATATATTTAGCATGCAATAATTCATTACGATTTTTATTTATATATAAAAATTGCCCTTTACTATTTAAATAATAAATTAACTTGTGAAACAATTTGACATCGTCTATTTATAATAATAAATTTTATATATAATGAAAAAAATAACAGAATCCAAACAGCTAGAATTTATTATCGCAACAAATTAATTATTTATTTTTACAAATAATTTACATTAACAACTAGTCAGTAAACATATTACAGGTGATAGGGAATATTAACCAACTCTTGCAAGCTAAAGTTAGGTATATTCACTTCGCAAGCTAAGTGAATATACCTAACTTTCTGTTTAGCTGTTTTCTCCGTAACTACTACAAACATTATGATTTTGTAGGTGGGATAGATTGAAAATCATTTTATTGTAAATAATATACCTTTTTATTTTACCATAAAATTATTTTCTATTTCCCACCTGCATGATGATAATAATTGTAATAGTTACGTCGAAGAAGCTTAACTGAAAACTACCGATAAAATTGTCAAAAGTTACTCCTCAATTAGCTCCTATTCCGGGAGAAATAATTACGAGACATGCTCCTGATTTATTTGATTAGTCATATTTGATAGTTATAATAAGAGTGGGGTACACCTTTATATTTGATTTTACCATTCAATATTTTTTGTTGTCGGAATGTAAATTTGAAAACATATATTGTTACTATTTGAATAAAAAAATATTCCATTTCTTGTTAGCTGTTTTTACCCTTTTTACTTAGTTCCTTTAAAAAATTTCGTACACTGTAAGGTGAACATTTTTAATGTAAGGTGAACATTTTAATAAACTAGGTTTATAAACGGAAAAAAATATGACTGGGAATCATATAGTATGGGGATCAAATGACCGGGGATCTTTTGACTGGGGATCAATTGACCTAGATCCGTCTGTTCAACATTTACTATTTTCTATGTACATTTAGAGTTCCTAGACTAACTTTGTGTTACCCGTTGTCTCTTCCCGTTATCTTATCTTATCCAACCTATGATAGAGATTCTGTGTGATTAAGTTCACTGTGTAGATAATATTTGGTGGTGTTGAGACGTAAAGTGTACCTCTTTGAACGAGTTAACGGTGAGTGTAATTAACTTCACAATCTCTAAATTCCCTGCGAATAACATACATTGATTTACCAGGTAATTATTCTTTTTCTTCATCTACATTGAAGTAAGTGAGTGTCTGTAGGATGAATTACGTGTTAATTCTTCTACATACTTAGGAAATAAGAACATGATTATATCCCAAGTTGTAGCTCTCTACTCAATATCTCTCATCAAGGATGGGGTTCACCAAGGACACACAGCTGGTCCTGATGAATTTGTTACTTTGGTGCGTGGACAATTCCACTAAGGAAAATTCCACTGCGGAATATTTCACTGGGAAAATTCCACTGCAGAATATTCCACTAGGAAAATTCCACTAGGGAAAATTTCACTAAACCAATAAAATTCTATATTAAATTGTACTATATTTTTTTATCATAAATTGTAATTATATTGTAATTAAATAGAACTTATTAAAAATTTAACTGTGAATGGAGAAGGGTCCAACAATGAAAAATATATCAAAAAGATGCTTGTATCTTTAATAGTTTATGAAATATACTAACTTAAACTTGTGATCTGTTTCTTTTGAGACACCCTGTACATTTGAATAAATGCTCATAATATGAGTATCTTCACATTTATCACCTTCTTTTTTGTCTAATCGTATGTAATTATGATGAAAAGTAAAAGTCATGAAAGACAGCTTCCAAATCGGTTTAAAAATAAAATTATTAATATCTTTTCATAAGGACTGGTGCGCCTGGTTCAGTCCTTAGGGTGACAGGACAATAACCCCCCTAGCAAAAAAAAAACCCGCGGTCAAAAACCCCCATGCAATATACCCGCCGGTCAAAAAAAAACCGTACAATAAAACCCTACAATAAAACCCCCCAAGCAAAAAACCCCCGGTCGATATAAATAGCATAATTCATTTTAATTAATTTTCATTAATTTCCTATTAATAAAATTACTATATGCTATAAATATAAAGAGATATAGTGCACCTAAGGTTAGGTTAGCGGTCCGATTGGGGGGTTTGGGGGGGGGGGGGGGGGAGCTTGCCCACCCCCGGCCATGTTTGATAGTGACAAAATGTGTACTGTACTTATTTTTACTATAAAATAGGTAATTGGGTATACCTTATTTTGCAAAAAATTTGTCATATTTTCGAAGAAAATGTAATAATTATTGGTTCGCATTGAATAATGTTTAATATATTAAAATGAATTGTGCTATTTACATAGACCGGGGTTTTTTTGCACCGGGGGTTTTTTGCTTAGGGGGTTTTTGTCCAGGGGTATTTGTCCGGGGGGTTTATTGCACGAGGGTTTTTTTCTGGTGGTATTTTGCACGGGTTTTTTTTACCCGAGGGGTTATTGTCCTGGAATCAGTCCCTAGGTTACTAGGATTAACAATGTAAACTAATAATCTATATAAAGACATTCACTTAACAATTTATTAAACCAATTACGCTATAATAAAAAAAATATGCAATACAATTTTTTTTTCTTTAGTGGAATTTTCCGCAGCTGAATGTTCGCAGTGGAATATTCCTCAGTGGATTATTCATTAGTGGAATATTCCGTAGCAGAATTTTCCTCAGTGGAATTTTCCAAGTGCAAAATTCTGCAGTGGAACTTTCCGCAGTGGAATTTTCCTAGAGCCGTTACTTTATTTGTCCTTAATTCAAAGAAGTGTAAGATTTCATTAAATTTCCAAAAGCTAGAATGAAAAATGGTGTAAATTGCCTCACATTTTCTCACTCATCTCTCAGTAGACGTGTGACTGTTCTGTAGGTAAAGAGTGTCTCTTAAAATAACCAACACACTCTTTCATTCAGTCTTTGGTGCCTATCTTCTAGGGCAAAAATTTTATCAATGTTAGAAATAATTTGTATCACAAGATTTGTTTCTTTGCAGCAAATTATTTATTATTTTTTTCATGTCAATGAACTTGCTCTAACTAATTTTTTTTTCAGAAAATGGGAGTCCTAACTTTCTACGACAACTTCAGACGCCGTATTGGTAGTCTCCTCGAAGGTGCTTTTACCGACGCTATTCTGCTGGTTGAAGGGGTAGAGATACCTGTGCATAAGTGCATTCTTGCTGTTCAGAGTGAATACTTCAGGTGAGTCTCAACTGATGGTTATGTGAAGGACATAATATATAATGTTTTAAAGTAGTGTATTTCAGTATCGAATATGAAGGGAATTGTTAACTAGGTTCATGAGACACTTGTCCACTTGGTAGTTAATCTTATTGTACAAGAAATAATATACCAGATGAACTTCAACTCACACATAGACATTATTTTAATTTGATACTATCAAATGTAGTCTTGTCAGATCAATTATAGCTCTATTCAGTTTTCAGGCAGAGAATAATCAATAGTTAATTAAGAGGTGGAATGCGTGAAAGTCTCTTGCCTAAATCTATTACGCGGAACTGACATGGTAGAGAATAGAGGTAGGACTTCTCTAGGAGATGCTAACAGCACAAGCCACAACACACACGGAACCTGGAAATCTGCATTGCCAACCTATTTATGCTACGATAAACTACAGGGTGAAATATTGATGTTTTTTTTTATATTGTGAATCATACGGTTTTGGTTTGTGATACATATAGTATCTTCAAACAATAGCATATAACTGGGACAATAAATGCCAGTAATCAAATGTACATATTCTACAGGGTGGGGCGTAAGTTCGGAAGCAATTTTTCAAACATTAATATAATCCTTAAAAATAAGTTCCTAAGTAGGTGATAGGGTTTGAACTATAGTAGAGACACTACATTATGACGTGGCAGTGTTATTTTTTACAAAAAATTAGTCAATTCAAAAATTTCAAACAAAAGAGAAGCCATTATTGCTCTACATCGTGCCGGGAAGTCAGATTCCATCATTTCAAAGACTCTCTCAATAGCGAGATCGACTGTTTGGAAGTGTGTGAAGCGTTTTAATGAGAGAGGAGCCTTGACTGATCGTCCAAGAAGTGGTAGACCACGCTCACAACGCACCAAACAACTGATAAAATGTGCCCGAGAGAAGATCAGGAGGAACCTGAAAAGGTCAATACGATTGTTAGCCAAAACAGCTAATGTGAGTCCCAGAACAATGAGAAGAGTTGTCAAAGAAGACCTAAAGATGTCCTCTTTTACCCTCCAAAAGAGACAGACTCTGTCAGAAGCTGTAAAGAAAAAGAGATTGGAGAGAGGCAAAGCACTTCTGAGAGAATTGAAGTCTGGCACGGCTGGTGAAATTGTTTGGTCTGACGAAAAAATTTTCACAGTGGAAATGGCTCACAACCTGAGGAATGACAGAATATTTGGTAAAAGTGCAAAAGACATCCCATACAACCAAAAAACTGTCCACAGAACCATGAAACCTGCTTCAGTAATGGTCTGAGCCGCCGTTTCAGAAACTTGGAGATCTCCTTTAATTTTTGCGGAACAAGGCGCCAAAATCAATGCTAAATGTTATATTGAGAATATTTTGACGGCAATGTTGGAGTCAGCGCGACTTCACATACTGCAAATGTCACTCAAAACTGGTGCCATGACCATCTTCCACGGTTTTGGTCAAAAGAAATGTGGCCTCCCTGCTCCCCAGATGTTAATCCTATGGATTTTTCGGTATGGTCCATTCTTGAATCAAAGGCCTGTGGTAAATTCCATCGCAGTGTGGATGATTTAAAGCGTTCGCTCCAGAAATCTTGGAAGGAAATTTCACAAGAACAGTTGCGTGCCGCAGTAGGAGGAGTTCGGAGGAGATTTGAGGCTGTTATTAAAAACAAGGGGAGACATTTTGAATAAATTTATGATTTTTGAATTCTTAAAACCCTTATGTAATAATACATAACTGTAAATTATTAAATATATTTTTCGTTGGATTATAATATGTACTTTCATTTGCTTCCAAACTTACGCCCCACCCTGTATTTGTCCAAGTTCCTCGTATCAAATTCGTGTCATGGGTATATTATATAAGACTGCATATAAGTTAAACTCGATTCACCTCCTCCTTTCATCTTAAATAATGTAACTCTTATTGTGTAGTATTGCCATTAGTGGTCGATAAAGTGTGGCTGAGCGCTTTCACATCCAAACACACCGCTAACCTACCCTTAGGTAATATAATGAATAGTCTATCTAGTATTCACTTTGGAATATTTAAATTATAAAGGATATATATATTATTTGTAAACTGGGAATAATTTCGTGCATTTATTTTTTCATCTTTTTTTTAAATTAAGGCACCTGGTAATAGAAATAGATATTAGGGAGGCAATTTTCCGGGTGCCAAATTATCCTGGTGGCTTTTGTTCAGGTAGCAATTGTCCGATGACGGATTAAATTACTGGGACATATGTGTCCAAATCCCTACGAACGAGTAACATTTGTCCATTACCATTTCACCAAAGAACTAGATTATGTGCACTCGGTAGAGCGCATACCTTCGCCTCCGTTTTGACTTGTTCACTCCCAAAATTAAGGAAACTGCTAACTGGATAATAACCAATCGTCCCACCAAGTTTCATGCAATATGAAACAATACTTTTTGGGTTATAAATGACCTTGACCTTTGACCGGATCGCTTCCAAAATTCTACCAGATCGTTCCTGGTCATTGACCATTTGTACCATCAAATTTCAGACAATTTCGTTGAATACTTTTTGAGTTACAAATGACCTTGACCTTGATCTTTGATCTCTGACCCGATCACTCCCAAAATCCATCAAAATGGTTCTTGCATATTGACCAATCGTTCCACCAAGTTTCATGCAATATGGTTCGATACTTTTCGAGTTATGAATGACCGTGACCTTGACCGTATACCGGGTCTTTCCCAAAAGACTAGCAGCAGGTCACTGGACATGGACCAATCGTTTCACCAAATTCCAGGCAATTTGGTTGAACACTTTTTCAGTTAAGCGAATAACAAGATGATAAATAAATAAATAAATATATAAATATATTCCGATGAAAATATAACCTTCCGCAAGATTGCGAAGGTAATTACAATTCTTTCAACTCATCTCAACAGTTTACCCAATTCATTTACGTCATAACTCTTGCATCCGGAGATGTTAATGCTACTTCTGTCATTAATTGCAAGCTTTGGTTCATCTAACATTATTATTTGTTTTTTTTTATCTTTTCAGCGACTTATTCTTTCCAAAGAATGGCTCTCGACAAGCTGCAGATCAGAGAGGTGCTGCGTCTAGTTCACAAGCAATTGTGGAATTGGATGACGCTTCCATTACCAACCAACAATCCATTATAGAAATAACCGACATCAAATATCCAGGCGCTGACAATGTTGTTAAGCTCAGGAATACCAAAGTGAAAGTAGTGAGGGCTGTGCTGGAGTACTTCTACCGAGGAGAGTACGACTATGATGACGATGTGAGTACATAGCACTTTGTGTACCCTATTTTATTATCACCTAGTTTTGTAAGTTTATACGGTCAACATTGATTAAGTATACATGGCGTGAAGATAAGAGTTGGTGAAACTTTCACAGAAATTAAAGAGGAGTCTGTCATTTAGTGATAGGTTTTTACAGTCTATCGTCAGCCATGACAAAGGTTACAGTAGACCAGTGGTAACAATTTAAATTCACTAAAACTCTATTTCATCATGGAATTAGAGTTCAAGAAGAATGAAAGTTTAAGAGCAGCATTGGTATATTTTATATTAACAGAGAGTGTGAGGAAATACTTTAGATGAATAATAACAAACTGTTAATAATAACAGTAATATGGAAAAGTCTTTAATATTAAAAAAAGATAAAGATTACAATAATTATTGTGCCTATACTAATTTATCGTGGCCGGTAAAATCCACCGCGAAAAGTTTTCCCGCGGAATGTTCCACCAGGAAGATTCCACCAGCGTTAAATGCAAGATGTGGAAAATTCCACCGCGGAAGATTCCACCATTTTGAAAAGGATATACAAATAAACAGTATAAATAAACAATTCATTTTAAAATGTATTTCTTAGTCTAAATAATTGATAAATATGAATGAACAAATCTTACTTTTAAATATAAAACAAGAAATAATATGGGCATTAAATATTTGAATGGTTAATAGTGACAGACTATTATGTTGGTATTGGAACACCAACCTGTGGCAACACTGAGATAAATTTAGCTTTTCCAATCTATCAACAGAAACACTATAGTTCAGATTTTAATATTTGATTCAAAAATACATTTTGTTAGGTTTCATTATTGAAAAGGTTAATATTAAGCAGCAATATGACAAGCATGTTTTCAATGTCTATTTCTTTAGAGTCAATTTAAATCAGAGACCTGCAGAACCGCATTTATATTAAGATGTTGCATATCAAAAGACACTCTATACGTGTTATGATTTTTATATCTCATATGAGCTGTTTTGAATTTATGTTTTTTATTCGTATGTCTGTGGTTTCAGGCTAGTTAATGTACTGCAATTTACCTGCTTAAATCTATTTTCAAAATTTAGTTGAAACACATCATATTTAAACTTTATTTCATAATAGTTTCAAAAGAGATTATTAAACAGCTACAGAAAGTTTCAGCTTTGTAATTTTTCTTTATATATTAAAATATCTCGATACTAATCAAACATTTTATTTCAGTACGTGTCAAATTCAATAATTCCACCTTTTATCGTCCCTGATTTAATTTGAAATATATTTTGGTACATTTAAAAACTTGGGTGATAGATAATAAATATAAAATAAAATTTATGTTACAAACAAAATATTATCCTTAATTTCAGTTTCAACATATATATGTTTAGAGGAGAATCAATCGAATTATAAATTGTTGGTCACTGCATGGGACAGTGGAACTTTATTGTTGAATTTCCACGATTTAAATTTTATTATAAATTTAATTAATTCATATTTAAAAGATCGTTTGATCTATCTATTATTTCGTACATTCGCCTTAGCTTATCTCGTAGTTCTTGACTAAACATAACATATTCTTATAATTTCTTAAATTTCTAACTAATGAAATGTTGTTCTGTTACCACAAAAAAAAACATTTTTCTTTTAATCAGTTAATATTAAATGTTATACCGTCTGTAAATGAAATCCAATATTATGCGGTGGAATCGTCTGTGGTGGAATTTTCCGGCGGTGGAATAACCCATAGTGGAACTTACCAGCGGTAGAACTTACCTGGTGGAACTTCCCATGGTAGAATTTTCAGCGGGGGAATTTACCTAGAACCTTAAATCCTCTTAGCACATAGAGGATTAACAGTTCTTTCGGTTTCAAAGCCATCGTCAACAGTAGGCAGCAACTCCTGTGTCAGTCACAAGGCCCTTTCAATCGCTTTAACAAACTGTTCAATGTTGGTTTAGTTTATATGAAGCTGCAGTACAACAACCAAATCAGTCTGAAAATCGCATGGTTCAAACGCAAAGACGCTTATTTCAAGATCTTGAGAAAGTGTTTCAGTCTGATTCACTTTAGTCTCTCGGCAGTCCAGCGTGAATTTCTTTGAGAGAGAAAAGTGGAACCTGCGATGCGTTTGTACGTAGAACTTGAGGAGAAATTCATAACTAAAATGGCTACAATGATTAAATAAAATAAAGAATTTCACACTTATAACCCTAAAAATAAAGATACGAGTAAATTTCCATAAACTTTTGAAAGTAAATCATGTAACACAAATGTGTATTTAACTTTACCTCAACATCAGGTGGAGACTCACTTGCTGGCTCTGGAGTTGGCTCACCAGTTCAAACTGAGAGACATGGAGGACACTCTGTCCTGCAACTTGGCAGTTGACATTTCAGCCCACAGTTTCATTGAATTCTACAACATGAAAATGCGCTACAAGAATGCGAAACTTGAAGATTGTTGCAGTAGTTTCTTGAAGGAAAATGGTGAAGAGATTGCCAAGAGCGACAATTTCTCCAAACTGACTCGTGTGAGTATGTTAGGTCTGTTATTTGATGAATTGAATATTCATTATTATTATCATCTTTGTGTAAAGAATCAAATTATATTTATTAAAGAGTGTACTAACTGTAGTGTGATCAGCTAGTGTTTCTATTAAAAAGATTTTCATCAAAATCATTTTATTTATTAAAAGATATCTGTGGTTAATAAATCTTGTAATGATGGATAAATTATCGTAAATGTTGTTGAACCAAAGAATAGCAGCTGGGTTATGAAGATCTATATTTTACAGTATATTGTAGTTACGATGAATACTTTCCGCCTGAATTAGGTTTGAGTGAAAACAGATACTTCAATCTGTATAGTATTATATTACCGTACCATTGAAATTAACTGTGACTTCTAACACAGGTTTCTCTGCTGTCTCTCTTGGATGAGGAGAGTTTTGCAGCTGCTGAAATAGACATTTTTCGTGCGGCGGAGAGATGGGCTGGTGTGAATAAACCGAACAGAAAAACTGTGAAAGACATTGTCGAGAAAATCAGACTGGCGACAATGTCACAGGAGGTGAATTTTGAATTGTTTATAATTATGAAGAAAATCTGTAATATTTAGAATTAGACTATAGCTAACATCAAATATGAAGCATCTAATTGTTTTTTCCTCAGGATTTGATTGACGTGGTGGAAGTTTCTAAAGAACTTCCCTCCATTGATATTCGTGAACCAGTGCGTAGCATTACCAAGAAAGATGCGGCCTCAACTAATTTCCGACAGCAACCAGCCACACTTGTTCGACAGCAACCACCCACACTTGTTCGACAGCAACCACCCACACTTGTTCGACAGCAACCAGCCACACTTGTTCGACAACAACCAGCCACACTTGTTCGACAGCAACCAACCACACTTGTTCGACAGCAACCAGCCACACTTGTTCGACAGCAACCAGCCACACTTGTTCGACAGCAACCACCCACACTTGGTAATTTACTCCACTATTTTTAAACCAAACAAATATTTTTTCTTTTTGTTCTCATGAATTGTAATTTACGAACATCTCCATCAAAGAATTGAACTAGAATAAGCAATGGATTCAATCATTCAGATCTAAATTGGTAATTATTTTCAAATTTACTTCATATATCATAAATATTCATACGAATGACAGTCACGAACATTTCGATTCTAGTGTCTGTGAACAATTTTGTTCGCCATTTCGCAAACACGGACAGAGTATTTCAGAAAAAATTGACATTTGTCGGGACGTGTGGACGGGCTGAGAATATTGTACTGAAATGTTGCCTGAAGAAACTATTTCATTTACAATTTATGAATGTAATTGTACATAGAGCAACATAACAAGGAATAGCCGAGTCATGACGTCATACTAGTGTTTGATATCTCAGTGGATGATGTTACGTAGAAGTTGTAGTGACTTTATTCCATTGGAACTACGATTGAACATTACATTAATTGAAATATTATAACTGAATGCTGAAAATGATTAATATGATATTTGTATTATTTGTTATTTAGCATTTTCATTAGAATAGGTAGGTAATCATGTTCCGTAGTAATTACCTAATTAAGCACATACCTAATTAGGTAGGTAGGAAGTTAGTTAGATCAGTAAGCTACCTAATTATGTTACGGTTAGGTATACCTGCATTCAACTTCCAAAGCATGCATGGGAATGCTAGAATGCTCTCCAATATCTCATTTGGCTCAATAAATGCTCTACAAAATATTCAGTACTTACCTATATTAGTGAATGCTCTCTACTCTCCAAACAGTACCTAGATTGATACTCTCTAAGAAATAGGATAAAATAGGTACACTTTTTACAGTAAATTCTGTATTAATTTTGTACATCACAATTCCATCACTTTCTACCAATGGCTTAGGCAGTAATCATTATACTTAACTAGTCTTAAATAAACTAAATTATAAATACCTAACTAGAGAATTTAATTTAGTGATTTATCATAATTTAATTTACTCTGAAATATTCATACTTTTGCTCCAAGAAAAGTTTTTCTCTCCATTAAATAATAAAATATATTGACTAGGTAGGTATAACTCCCATACTTCTGAACTCAGACCTGCCGATTAACTATTATTACTTCAATATAGGTTATAATGTCGTTAATATACCTTTAGGTATATATTACATTCATAATTATATTAAACCTTCATTTCAAACAAATCAAAATTGTCACTTATTAACCTTTGAATAATAATAAACTACATAATATAGCATGACAAAAACAAACACCTACAATATCATTTAGTATTAAAACTATATTATTGGGTTTGTTACAAGTTATCGGACAGTTCCACATTTCCGATCATAAAAAAAGTATATTATTTGACATTTTAACTCATTTTATTTATTTGTTCGACAATGTAGAACTGTGCAATAATTCGTAACTTACCCTAAATAGAATAATATTAAGTTAATTTCCGTAAAATGATAACCAGAGACTCTACGAACATTCTTAAATTGGTTCGTAAATGACTTCTTAATTATTGTCGTAAGTTTGATGTTACGAACTCTTCTGTAATTCGGCCCCAGGTTATTATGTTTATTATTATGTCATATTCATTATTATGTCATATTCATTATTATGTCATATTCATTATTATGTCATATTCATTATTATGTCATATTCATTATTATGTCATATTCATTATTATGTCATATTCATTATTATGCCCTTTTTATTATCATGTCATATTCATTATTAGGCCATATTCATTATTATGTCATATTCATTATCATGTCATATTCATTATATTATGTCATATTCATTATATTATGTCCTATTCATTGCAATGATATGGTGGGGAAACTCTTGGTTGTTCTCCTATTACTTCCCCTACTAACTTTTTCTCTTCTTTCAGTTGCCTCCACTAATGTCGCCTTAAAGTCAAGAGGGGCTAAAGTCTCTGGTGGATATTGTGGTATTTATTCTTCTTCTAAACCAATGTATTGCATCGATGGGAAGGAGAACACATGTGCTGACGTGGGAGAGGATTCTCCCCTCACCATCACACTGGGACAGCCTCACTGGCTATCTTCTTTGCGGTGAGTGAAGTCTGCCTCAATGGAGAAAAGTAGATAATTAATGAAAGAAAAGAATTAGTACTTAAGTGTAGTTTTGGTGCAAATAATTTAAATTAAATGGAAATATTAAATTTATTATTTATATAAACAGAAAATAGAGAAAAAATATACTTTTATATTAAAATTGAGAACTAAATTTAATTTATTTCCTGCTCAAATTTTGAGTTATTATTTCTTATTGGAATTTTATTTATGTCGGAATTATTTTATATATAGAAATATTCTATTATTTTCAAATAATTATAAATTTATATGAGATGAATAATAAAAAGGAAATAAAAAAAAATTCGTTTCTTTTCACTAAATTATATAATAATTAATGTAAGCACCTCAGTTTAACTTTTTAATGGTGTGTAAATGTGTAAATTTACTGTTTATTTTTTATTAAATCTCTGTAGTTTGTAATTATCAGATTAAAACTTGTAGCCCCGCTTTAATTACCGAATCACGACTCACTTTAATTACCAAACGGTAACTAAAGCGAAGAAAAGTATCAAGAAATTTATAATTGTCACTCCTTGATTATATATCTCATTTTCTATGAGTTATGATGAAAGAAAATTTGTTTTTGATTTAGAGTATATATAAGCATATCATTAAACAGTGTTTCAGTGTTTAAAGTTTAAAGCTGTGAATTTATTAAATGTTTTAAAATCCATCCATAGCTTAACTCTCACTTAGTATAGGTAATTAATTAATAGATACTTTTATGCTATATGTAATATTTTTGTGAAGAAGGTTACCAAGTTTCAAGTTATTGGTTCGTTCTACATTTTCGGACACATCAGAAAAGAAAATATAAACATACTAGTGTATTTTCCCGTTAAAAAATAACGGGTCATCATCAATTCCATTTTATTCCTCGTTATTTAGTCACTTTTAATGAATTCAATTAAAATTAAATTTTCTGCATAGTCTATTTTATTTTATAGATAAAATACATTAAAAATTGAATAAAAGCAGGGGAATTTAAATATCATGTCAATATATTCCTGTGCGTATCATAGTTACATTCTTCATGTTTAATACCCGTCGAGTAAAAGCGGACACCAAACAAATAAATAAATAAACACACGAGGGAAATTATTAGAATAGATAATTATTATTCTACTTCTATTCAAATTGGTATCATGAATACCAATTGAAATAAAAGTTAAATAATGATTATTATATAGAGATTTTTACGTGTTCGAAAATATGGAACCGTGCGATAACACGGAACTTACCCTAAAATGAGACATGTTGAATTTCTGAACCAATTGCTTCTAATAACCTCTTCTGGATTATAATTTTGATGTTTTTGAAAGTTACCGTGAAATAATCACAAAAAATTGTCTCCGTTTTCTATGTCTACGAGCGGTACTTATTTCGAGACATGACTCGAAATAAGTACCACTTTTATTAAAGTGAGGTATAGTTAAAGCGAGGCCTGCCTGTAATACATATTTATTTAGTTGAATAATCCACATTAAATATTTTCTAACATTCCCTTTAGTTGTCGTAACATACTTAAAGCAAATAAAACAGGTTAAATTAAATGCAAATAATTCAAATTTATTATTTATATAAACTGATAATAGAGAAAAAATATACTTTTATATTAAAATAATTGAGAACTAAATGGAAATTATTTCCTGCTCAAATTTCGAGTTATTATTTCATATTGGAATTTTATTTATGTCGAAATTATTTTATTTAGAGAGTTATTTTATTATTTTCAAATAATTATAAATTTATGAGATCAATTATAGAATTAAATCAAATAAATATCATTAGTTTTTCTTCCAATTGATAATGTAAATAGCTCAGTTTAACTTTTTTAATGGTGTGTAAATGTACTAATTTACTGTGTATTTTTTATTAAATCTCTGTAGTTTGTAATTAACAATAGATTAAAACTTGCAATAAACCATTAGTAAAACATATTTATTTAGTAGAATAATTCACATAAAATAGTTTCTAACATTCACTTTAGTTGTCGAAACATACTTAAAGCAAATAAAACAGGTTTAATTCCTTAAAAGGCTAACAAACACAATATCTGCATTGTTTCTGAACAATTATTTCTACGTAACAACAATGTTGTTTTATTATTTTCACTGCTGTACTAATGACGTAATTACCACTGAATGACTGACTGTGTGGACACTAATTTAATGACCCTCTTTATCCCCTCAGGGTGGAATTAGATGCAGAGGGCAACAGTTACACCATCGAGAGTTCCTCTGACGGAAAATCTTGGCAACCAGTTGGTGGTGAGGCAAAGGGAGAGTTGGGTAGAGTCTGGCGTACCTTTGAGTTCAGTCGCAGAGTTGTGCTGCACTTCAGAGTCACAATGAAGATAACAGGAATTACTGTAAGTATTCCCTTGACTGCTATGTTTCATGCATTAGTCGGTGAGTAATGGATGAGTAATTATTATTTATTTGAGGTTAAAATAATCCTCATTATTTCATACTAATAAAATAATGTAAATAAGACTAGGAAATATAATATATTGAGCATCAAAATTAATGTAATTAAATTCCATTAGAATTGTTACATGTGAATTCAAAGTTTTACATTAAATTAATTTGATAATGATAATTTAATTGATTTAATTAATTAAAGATTCACTGCAGTAATTTAACTTTTCTCGGGATAATTACAATAAATTATTCCTACACACAAAGAATTTCACCATCAATAATATCACCACTAAAGTTATTCCACCAGCCGCAAGATGTCGCTAGTGCTTTGGTTATCATTATTAAATTTGATAACTTCATTAATTAGCACCGGTTATCATTTTCATAAGTCTCTTATAATAGTTTTTAAATACCTATTAAAAAATATTCATTTAAATTAGATAATAAATTATTATTGTATTCTTATAATAGTAAAAAGAATAATTAATTATTCATTTTTTTGTTATTACTTACAATACTCTAATAAATTACTTAATACTATAAAAAATATTTAATATTAATATAAAATTACTTAATGCTTATGAAATTTTATTCTTTTAGTAGCTTTAACTGCTAGCAACTCTTCATTTTCCTCTTCGATCTGTGATTACAGTACATCCTGGACTGTGTTCTATTCGTAGACGGTAGCTTTCATGCAGTCATGAGTACTCTCTATCACTGATGAACACTTTCACTTTGTGTTTTTCACTCAAATCATTTCCAATTCTCTCCAACATCTCAATGAGACGATAAAATAAAACAGAAACATTGCCTCAGTTTCGTCAAACTTAGTCGCTAATTTGAACATTTTTCTCTTTGCTAATTCTTGTTCATTTCTCTGACAGATTAACATAGGTCTGTGGCACTTTGAGAGTCCTGCCAGCACCACTGCTGGCACAAACTAACAGCTCTCTCAACCAATAAAGACAACAGTCACCTTTGACGTGAAGGAAACTGGATGTTATTTCCTGTCTCTTAATTTAATGAAATATTTCTTAGTCACTGATTTGTATTTAGGAATTTAGAGGAAAAATAACCTACTTACTTTTAATTGGTTAATTTGGTTAGAATTAAAACTATTCCGAGTAATGATTAGAATAGAGAGGATTTCCAATGCTAATTTTATTATTATATATTTTCCATATTTCGAGTATTGTAGCAAAACCAAAATATGTTACTTTATCTAAATTACAGTTGTTTAAATTGTTACTGCAAATATTTCACAATTTACATAAAATTACTACCTATATCTATACATAACAAACATATTACTAGGGTTGTGACAATATGCGTTTAAAATCATAGATCCTGAAAATATTATAGACGGAGAAAGTTAAAGAGTATATTGAATTGTTCTACACCAGCGGTATATAGTATTCGATACCATTTCATTTCGTTTCGTCTATGATATTCTTAAGATCTATTATTTTAAATGCATATTGTCACAACTCTACATATTACTATATTGACACCAAGAAAGCTTTAATTTCTCAAAAAAAAAACACTAAATTACATCCGTAAAATAAAGTTAAATTATTAATAACTTCGGATAGGTTCGTATTTTCGTTATAAGGAGTACACACTAAAGTTTTCACTTCACACAGCTAATAGACTCTTGCAGCTGAAGACACACCCTCAGAGGTGTAAATAGTCACCACACACACATACAACACTGCAAACAAACACATGGTTTGAGGTTACTTTATTGGGGACAAATTCAAACCACAGAGCACATGAATACCTTCAGAAAAACCCTCTGCACTACCTATCTCACCTGACTAATATTTACTGCGACCATTTGACGTTCCTTCCGCAACTGAATTAAATATTCGACAACAAACTATTTCTCGAACCTCCTGTAGAATTAGATGCTATAAATAAGTAAGACTGGATCCTTTATGTCACAATGAATGCATTTAGAGTTTATAGATAGCCAGAAAGTAACCGTATCTATTGTGAACTGTGTTACTGCATTGTTCCTGTTAATTATTAAAGGTGATTCTTTTTATATTCATGTTTGGGTTTAACTTTCAGTTATTCAAGTTTACGCTTAACTGTTATATAATAGTGGAAGTGATTATAATATCATTATTTAGTTAAATGGGTAATTCAAGCTTGTATTGGGATGGTTCTTATTCGCTTATTTAATCCCTACCTATTATTATAATTTCTCCCTATATTTGTTGGTGTCTAGTATATTACTCTTTGTAACATTCTCATTCTATTGCAGAATGATATTTATATCTTTGGAATAAAAGATTGGCTTTTAACAACGAGTTTTTCTTCACCTCCTACAAAACTTATCTAACTACGTATTTGAAAAAGGGATTAACAAAGTAAAGCCTATTGTGTAAACCCTGGGGATTCACGCAGTAACTACACTCAGAGAAATTCTGATGCGCCCAGGTGTATCGAGTTCACCCTATTGCTTTGTATCTAAAGCGGAACACTTTAGTGCATTAAATTATAGTTTGGATGCACTTAGGCTCGATTGTGCATCAATTCGATGCACTTTAGTCTCTCAAATTTTCCTTTGCCAAAATAGTGAAAATAATTTCCTCATCAATTTAACAAAATTATAGCTGAGACACTAAATGCATCGAACTGATGCACTTTAGTGCATCCAAACTATAGTTTGATGCACTAAAGTGTCATGCTTTAGAGCCAAAGCCATAGGGTGAACTCGATACACCTGGGTGCATCAGTTGGAGTTGTTTATTTTTTGCACTGTATTAATTCGTCCGCCGCCCCTTTTTTCCAACACCCCATTAGTCCGACATTTTTACAGTTTATTTCTGATTTAATATAAAATCTATATATTTAATACGCTACATCTGATGTATGTGTGTTACTTGGAGCAATATTACTCACAAACAGTTAGACCTAGAGACTTGAAAATATACAACTTTTTAGAAAGTCGTGTCGAATTTAACGTGTTAAAAGGATTTTCCGAAATTCAAACGGGTTTTCGAATTATTAACACTTGATTTATAATGGGATACATAGGAATTAATTCGACATACTTTCCAGGATATTTTCAGTGACTATCACCCAGAATGGGCTGAAATTTTCTGGAAACCTCCGGCCTATGGTCCTACAGAACGCTATTGATTTTTTTTACGAAATTTGAACGGGTTTTTGAATTATTCGAATTTTAAGTTTTAATGGAATACATAGGGATTTAATTCAAATCGCTAAATACATGGTAACATACGAAATAAATAAAAAAATAAAATTTACAATAATCAAATCGAAAAAATATCTACAATATTTAAAAATAGCCTACAAAAATAACTGCGTTAACCGTTTTCAGAAATTCAAAGTAATTTTTGAGATATGACGAAAATTAGATATTAAAAAATAAAATTCTACGCTGGTTATCATTTTTCCTCAAGAAAATGAATGACATATTTTTCTCGATTGAAAATATAATAATTAATTTTGATATTGATTTTGACGGGTGGGAATATGAATAAATATTCAAAATAAATGATATTTAAAATATTTATAATCAAATTATGACGAATTTTACATAACTATATTAATTGATTTAAATAAATTGAATATCAGCTGCTACCTAGGTAAATATGTAGATTTTATTTCTTCTATTTCAAGCATCGAACTGATCGATGTAGCTAATTGTTTTAATTTTCCATAGTGTGATTATTTGAATAATATTTGTAATTTGTAGTTATTTATACATCTATCTTATATAATAATCTATGATCTATACGACAGTATTCTAGACAAATTGATGACGTCATGGGACGGATTATTACTCTGAGTCTTTACTGGTACCTAATTCTTATGAATTGTATTGGAAAAGGGGATATGTAATGTGTTACAAACACGATAAGTAATGTACTTAAATATAAGTATCAAAAAAATATATAATAATATATGCACGTTACCGTGCATTTTGCACGGGTACCCACTAGTCTCTATAATATAATTCGCTAGATCTGTCTGTGTGTATGTATGTATGTATGTATGTGTTTTACTTGGAGCAATTTTACTCACAAACGGTTAGACCTAGAGACATGAAAATTTACAACTTTTTAGAAAGTCGTGTCGAATTTAACGAGTTAAAAGATTTTTCGAAATTCGTACGGGTTTTCGAATTATTAACACTTGACTTATAATGGGATACATAGGAATTAATTCGACACACTTTCCAGGATATTTTCAGAGACTATCCAACAGAATGGGCTCAAATTTTCTGGAAACCTCCGACCTATAGTCTTACAGAACTCTATTGATTTGTTTTACGAAATTCGAACGGGTTTTTGAGTTATTCGAATTTGAAGTTTTAATGGAATACATAGGGATTTAATTCAAATCGGCAAATACATGGTAACATACGAAATAAATAAAAAAAATAAAATTTGCATTAATCAAATCAAAAAATATCTACAATATGTAAAAATGGTCTACAAAAATGACTGCGTTAACCGTATTTCGAAATTCGAATTATTTTTCAAGATATGACGAAAATTAGAGAATGAAAAATAAAATTCTACGCTGGTTATCATTTTACCTCACGGAAACAAATTACATATTTGGCACGATTGAAAATATAATAATTAATTTTAATTTTGATATTGATGGGTTGGAATATGAATAAATATTCGAAATAAAATATATTTAGAATATTTTTAATCAATTGGTAACAAATTGTAGTTATTTTACATAATTATATTTATTTATTTAATAAATTGAATATCAGCTGCTACCTAGGTATATATGTGAATTTTATTTCTTCTATTTCAAGCATCGAACTGATCGATGTAGCTAATTGTTTTCATTTTTCATAATGTGATTATTTGAATAATATTTGTAATATGTAGTTCTTTATAAAGCTATCTTATTTAATAATGTATGATCCATATTCGACAGTATTCTACACAAATTGTTGACGTCACGGGGCGGAAAATTACTCTTTACTGGTACCTAATTCTTATGAAATGTAATGGAAAACGGGATATGTAATGTATATGAACAAACACGATAAGTAATGTTCCTAAATATTAATGTATAATATTATATGTACGATACCGTGCAATTTGAACGGGTAACCACTAGTCTCTATAATATAATACGGTAGATCTGTCTGTGTGTGTGTATATGTATGTGTGTTACTTGGAGCAATTTTACTCACAAACGGTTAGACCCAGAGTCTTGAAAATTTACAATTTTTTAGAAAGTGGTGTCGAATTGAACGTGTTAAAAGGATTTTTTGAAATTCAAACGGATTTTCGAATTATTAACACTTGATTTATAATGAGATACATAGGAATTAATTCGACACACTTTCCAGGATATTTTCAGAGACTATTCAACAGAATGGGCTGAAATTTTCTGGAAACCTCTGGCCTATGGTCCTACAGAACGCTATTGATTTGCTTTACGAAATTCGAACGGGTTTTTGAATTATTCAAATTTTAAGTTTTAATGGAATACATAGGGATTTAATTCAAATCGGCAAATACATGGTAACATACGAAATAAATAAATAAAAAAAAATTTGCATTAATCGAATCGAAAAAATATCTACAATATTTAAAAATGGTCTACAAAAATGACTGCGTTAACTGTTTTTCGAAAATCGAATTATTTTTCAAGATATGACGAAAATTAGAAAATGAAAAATAAAATTCTACGCTGGTTATCATTTTTCCTCACGAAAATAAATGACATATTTTGCACGATTGTAAATATAATAATTAATCTTAATATTGATATTGACGGGTTGGAGTATGAATAAATTTTCGAAATAAATTATATTTAGAATATTTAGAATCAATTGGTAACGAATTTTAGTTATTTTACATAATTATATTAATTTATTTAATAAATTGAATATCAGCTGCTACCTAGGTATATATGTGAATTTTATTTCTTCTATTTCAAGCATCAAACTGATCGATGTAGCTAATTGTTTTCATTTTTCATAATATGATTATTTGAATAATATTTGTAATATGTAGTTCTTTATACAGCTATCTTATATAATAATGTATGATCTATATACGACAGTATTCTACACAAATTGATGACGTCACGGGGCGGAAAATAACTCTTTACTGGTACCTAATTCTTATGAAATGCTTTGGAAAACAGGATATGTAATGTGTGTGAATAAACACGATAAGTAATGTACTTAAATATTAGAATAAAAAAAAATATATAGTAATATATGCACGTAACAATGCAATTTGCACAGGTACCCACTAGTATATGTATAATGGTGGGCCGGCACACCCCTCGTGTGCCTGCAAACAATCATGATGTGTGCAGTACAACAAACTAGCGGATACAAAATCTACATTAAATAATGAAATGGAATGAGGGATTGCTTCATACTAATTTATATTGGAAATGTAATAAAATATGATAGGGATATAAATTTATAAAAAAATAAAAGAAAGAAATTTTTTTTATATTAGTTACTAATTGAGTATGTATATCTATTTAATTATATTCTTTCTTTGAATTAAAAAATTAAACGAGAAATATCATACAGAAAGATATAACTGTCGGACTAATGAGACGTACTAGTTACAGTTGGTCTCACAATCACAGGCAATTCTATTTTCATAATAAAATCATATTAATTAGAATAAAATCATATTTATTAGAACGTTCTACCCTGGTGAAACTTTTTGGAGTTGCTTTACTATGGCTCTAGTTCACTCTCATATATCGATATAAATTTAGCGGTAACTACTTTTATAAACAAATTAGAATAGTTGTGTCTGTAAGACCCAAAGAGAGCATTTATGTTACATTACTGAATGATTACTCCTTTTGTTTGTTTGACTAAAGGCAGGCAATGGTTTTTAAATTTATTTGCCTAGAAGTTGTAAAAAACAAGAATTTGTCAAGGGAGAGGTAGGAAAGCTCAAAATTTTTGTATTTCCCCTAATTTCTGTGATTTGGTCATGCCCAGTTCATGTGCAATGGCTGCCTGGACGACAATACATTTCTCATTGCTATGGACTCATATAGAGGCTAACAAATATTAATGGAAAAATATATTTTGAATTAAAAATAACCATGAAAATATTCTTATTATGATAATGATAAATGTACTGTAAATATTCACTAAAAGGAACAGATGTATTCTTAGCTAAGTATAGTTTCATTTTAGTTTCAAAATTTACGGAAACCTCTGATATAAAAACTTTGGTCTGTGAGGGTATATGTGTTCAATATAATATAATGCTATTATGGTAATAAATTGATGGCGCTAGGACAATTCGTCCCCAGTCAATTCGTCCCAATACAATTCGTCCCTATACAATTCGTCTCCATACAATTCATCCCCATACAATTCGTCCCCAGACAATTCGTCCCCATACAATTTGTCCCCAGACAATTCGTCCCCGGACAATTCGTCGCTGATTGAAAATAAAGGAGATATGATTTAGAACTTAATTTTAACTTATTGGGAATTAAAAATAAAGCTGGTAAATATAATATTGTATTTTTTATTATATGTAATTATATTTTTATTGAGCTGGTCATGATTGCATATATAAAAAAATAATAAATTGATTAAAAAATAATATTTCAAATACTCTTGTATTACTGGATAGAATAAAAACTATTAACTAACATTGTTATATTATAACAAATAAAATGTTAAAAATTCATGTATAAAATTAATGAAAAACAGACTAAACTGAAATATAATGGTAACCGTAATGTTAACAAAAAACTAATACATTTTTGCAATGTCAATTTTAAAACAAAGAAATAGTGCATAATAAAATAGCGGCGCTACCGCTACATTTTTAGAATAGCAGCAGCGCTGCCACTTCTGCTACAGCAGAATGTAGCGACAGCGCTACTTTCCAAAAAATATCATATATAAATGTAAGTTGGCAGCTTGGTACTTAACCTATTGCACGGTTGTACCTTCTATGAAACACTCAAATGACCCTTATCTAACATATAAACCTGTTTGTCTATTGTATAAGGTTATTTTAAGCACATTCTGACTAATGAAATTTTCAATAAAATTCTTATTTAATCAGATAAATGCATCCTTTAATTACTCTACTGAAGGATTTGAAGGCTATTAAGTGGAATATTATTAGTGATTAGTAGAGCTAGGTCATTGGAGCACTTAAAAAAGAGCAGTGGCAGCGGTTAAGATGAGCACTTGCAGCGCTATGAATGTGCAGTAGGAGCGATAGAAAAGAGCATTTGGAGCACTTATCGGAGCATTTGGGAGTAGTTATTTGAGCATTTGAGGCAGTTATTGGAGTGTTTCGTGCATCGAAATAAAAAGTGTGTTACTTATTGTAGTAAGAATTTTAATGAGGTTTTATTTTTGAAGAGTTTTTGGATGAATTATACACAAGAATTATCCTTGATTTTATCCAAAATTAAATCTTCTAAAAAATCATTATGCAAATATATAAGTTTCAAAAGTATTGTACAATACTTGAAAAAAGCGAAATAAAAAGTACGATTAATATTGAAACCAAAATTAACGTATACAGTACATATAGCAATTTGAATCTACATAGAGAAAAAAGTTTACTCATATTTAATTGGTCAACAATTTATGCTTTGAATCAATTTATTACATGAGTTAGTTGGACTTTATTCATGTTTTCACGTGTGTCAAAACAACTATGACGGGGTGTGTCATCGAACATAGTTAATTCAAATCATTTTATGGATTGAATCAACTTACTATGAGAGTCACAGTTACATTTTGGGAGTTTGAACATATGTTAAAACAACTATGACATAGTGTGTTGAAGTAACCCACAAAGACTGTTAATCCAATGTATCTGGTGTATGAATTAACTTACTATGAGAGTTGGCGCTTCCTTTTTGTAAGTTTAGGTGTGAGTTAAAACAACTGTGACATAGTGTGATAAAGTAACCCACCAAGACTGTTAATCCTATGTATCTGGTGTATAAATTAACTTACTATGAGAATTGGCGCTACTTTTTTTTAAGTTGAGGTGTGATTTAAATCAATTGAGTAAGTGGCAACTAATGTTTTCCTCAAAGCCAATTAATCGGTTGACAGTTCGCAGTTCAAATCTTGTTTCAAGTGTCTTACGTGTTGAATGTGAACGCTCCACAATACCATTTTAGTTCAAGTGCAAACAGTTGCGTTAAATGCACTAAATAGTATTACCGCTGCCGATCGATTATTAATTAAATACATTAATAAATGTCTGCTTAAATATTCTAACATTTTGGGGATTGGTAGGCTTACGGCTAGGTAGGTAGCTGGCTATTCGCGTTACAAATTTTAATCTACTAGTTACATTACTTCTTACCAGAGGCGTAACTAGGATTCGGTCAATGGTGGGGGGGGGGGGGGTCACTTTTCAAATTTTGAATGTGTCTGAAAAAAGTCTACGGAAAATTCCTCAGACTTGAAGAAATGTCAGTTATTGGAATATTTCAATTGTTTTCAACATGCTTACACTGTGACTGTGTTCCATCAGAAGCGTCTCTTTTAAATTGCGAATTGGGAGAACTTAAAACGATTCAAGTTGTATTATGTATAAGTCCTTTTGTTCATAAAGAATGATAATGATAATGATGAGAAAGATATTTTTATTGAAAAGATTTGTTACATGGGTTTGGCATAGTAAAATATTTACAACGAGTAGAGGTAAACAAGAAATTAAAAAAAAACTTATCTAATCAAGCCCTTTCAGTCGCCATCATTGGCAAATCGGGCAAATTCAAGTAATGAATATGAAATTTTATTTATAAATTGAGAAAAATTTGTACAATGTACATTCAAACATATGTTATAGACATCTATACAATTTACACTTCATATGTTCATAAAAATACATTTAGTATATATAGTACACAAGGAAAATAAACATTAAAGCTTTAAATATTAATTAATTAAATATTGTTTAAAAAATATCACGGTGACCAGAACTCGTACCCTGAAAGTGAAGCGAATCGCTCGAGTTGACCCGACCAAACAGGGGACGACCCCGACCACAGTAAGGATGAGACCGCCGTTCATTTCACCTTGCCTAACAAGACAGAAAGAAGACGACTCTCACCCCGCATGTTGAAAAGACCTATCCATTACATCAAACATTAAAAATATACACATTAAAAAAAAAACTTCATTGAAAATACAAATTGGAAATAGCTGTATATACCTTAATATTTCAGTTACTTAAAAAATACTTTCTAATGTTAGCTTTAAAATTATTGTATGAATTTATTTATTTCAAGTATGGGGGAAGTGAACTCCAAAGATTTATAGCAATAAATAAAAAATTCCTATGAGTTAGAGAGAGTCTAGATGTTGGTAGCAAAATGTTATTATGGTACATGAAACGAGTCCTGTAATCATGAGTTGGTATAAGATTACCAACAATGTTCCCAAAATAAGCATGTCGATTCATTCTATAGAACTGATACAGTTTCAAGATAGAGAAATATTTAAAAAGAGATTCGAAGGACAGCAAGCTAAATTGAAAGAACGGGTCAGCATGACCTCTCTTGTAAAGCATCTTTGCAAACTTCAGTTGTAGCCTAGAAATCCTATTGACATTCTCGATACTAGAGTTGCCCCAAACTAAAATACAATATGTCATATATGGGTAAACGAGACTGTAGTAAAGCGTCAACAAAATCTGGTCCTGAACAAGATAACTTATCCTTCGTATCACACCAATTGCTCGTGACATCCTACCTGATACACATTCGACATGTTCCCTGAATTTCAACTTGCTATCTATAATTACACCAAGAAACTTAACTGAGTTAACCAATTCGACATTTGTACCCTCGTATGTAATTGGCGGCACCTCAACGGCATTCAAAGTATTACTTACGATCATACACTTTGTCTTTGAAACATTCAAAACTAGTTTGCTAGTTTGTGGTTAGAACCAGTCTCTTTCAGGTGACAAGATTTTGCTGCCCTTTCACTTATCTTGAAATGTAGCATGAATTCTCGGCGTACTGTTGAAGAAGAAGGTGTTTTGGAAAACTGCAGGACAATCCATTTCTACTCAAATTCATAAACTTTTTAAAGTTGAAGATCAATGCTAATATCAAGTGGTGACTCAGTGGTCAAAATAATATCAAGTCCTTATTTTTAGGTCACGTGACAGGCATTCTGGCGTCAGTTTAATGGAGAAATGATATAACTGAAACAAAATAAGGTTTTACACCGTCTTTCTTAGCGTCCTGCAATCGCTGCAACACTTCCACTCTCTTGAGTAGTTTATCATAACTCTATGGCTAATATTAATAGGGGAATAAAAATCCATTCTTCATGAAAAAAATAATAATATATAATACGACATGAAGCATTAAATACATAATACAAATCGCAATTTAAAATGACGCTTCTGAAAGATCACATTGTTAAAACATGTTCAAAGCAATTAAAAAATTCTCAAATAATTGACATTTCTTCAATTTTGAGGATTAGGTAATCCGTATATTTTTATTGATCCGTAGATTTATTTTAAAAAATCAGACCTCAAGGAGGGGTCATCTGCCCCAATTGCCCCCCTCCCCTTGTATACGCGCCTGTTCTATACAAATTTCTACCTAGTTATTTGAAAAGCTGGTTATCAGTAGAGGAGTATGAAATATGGTGACAGGACTTTTGCCCGGCGGAATTTTGCCCGGCGGAATTTTGCCAGTGTGGAATTTTGCCAGGTGGATTTTTGCCCGGCGGAATTTTCCCCGTGGATTTTTTCATTCTTTAGGTTTAAATTAGTAAATTAAAACATTAAAATGTGTGATGAAATTTACATAAATATAAATAAATCGTTTCAATGATACTTAAACATATTGCACCATAACAAGTGTTATTTTAACAAATGTTAAATAGCCACGAAATTAATAACAAAATGAATTTAAATTTACTTATAAATAATTACAGAATCTTATACATTTATGTGTCATATTTTTTGGCAGTAGTTTAGTTTAAAAAAATACTATATGGTTTGCTATCTTTAAAATACAATAAATAACTATTTTTAATTGTATTGTTGTTTCATTTACGGCATTTTTTCACCTGTACAGTACTTCATGACGAGATATGCTATATGCTCATAAATGTACCTAATGATTTCATTAACGAGTTCATACTTCATATTTTTCAGTATTACACTTAGCATTTAATATTGTTTAAATAACGATATCTTTGTGAAATTTTTATCCTCGACACCATTGTGAAAGGAATAAGACTATACCTGTTCTAATAGACTAAATAGAGCAGTCAGGGTCAGGAACCAACCGATTACAATTGAATGAATCTTCATCTTACTTTTTCAAGACGTAATAACAAACAGAAATCTGTTGAACCATCAATAGTCTCTTACCTTTAATTCTTAACTACCTACCCGGTATCATTCAAAATACTGTTCAGTTGTGACGATTATATAGTTTGTTTCTTAAATCATCGAAAATGTTGAATAATTTGTTGTTAGTTAGCTTAACCTTACTTGTATAACTTTTATTTTTCTCCACACTGACTATATTTTGATGTTATTTTTAATTATAATTTATTCACATTTTGATGTGGTAATTGATGCACATTCAGTAATTATTGTGACTTTGCCCTAACTTAGTGTGTTACTTTGACTCACTTTGCCATAACTAAGTGTGTTACTTTGACTCACTTTGCCCTAACTTAGTGTGTTACTTTGACTCACTTTGCCCTAACTTAGTGTGTTACTTTGACTCACTTTGCCCTAACTTAGTGTGTTACTTTGACTCACTTTGCCCTAACTTAGTGTGTTACTTTGACTCACTTTGCCCTAACTTAGTGTGTTACTTTGACTTACTTTGCCCTAACTTAGTGTGTTACTTTGACTCACTTTGCCCTAACTTAGTGTGATACTTTGACTCACTTTGCCCTAACTTAGTGTGTTACTTTGACTCACTTTGCCCTAACTTAGTGTGTTACTTTGACTCACTTTGCCCTAACTTAGTGTGTTACTTTGACTTACTTTGCCCTAACTTAGTGTGTTACTTTGACTCACTTTGCCCTAACTTAGTGTGTTACTTTGACTCACTTTGCCCTAACTTAGTGTGTTACTTTGACTCACTTTGCCCTAACTTAGTGTGTTACTTTGACTCACTTTGCCCTAACTTAGTGTGATACTTTGACTCACTTTGCCCTAACTTAGTGTGTTACTTTGACTCACTTTGCCCTAACTTAGTGTGTTACTTTGACTCACTTTGCCCTAACTTAGTGTGTTACTTTGACTCACTTTGCCCTAACTTAGTGTGTTACTTTGACTCACTTTGCCCTAACTTAGTGTGTTACTTTGACTCACTTTGCTCTAACTTAGTGTGATACTTTGACTCACTTTGCCCTAACTTAGTGTGTTACTTTGACTCACTTTGCCGAACTTAGTGTGTTACTTTGACTCACTTTGCCCTAACTTAGTGTGTTACTTTGACTCACTTTTCCCTAACATAGTGTGTTACTTTGACTCACTTTGCCCTAACTTAGTGTGTTACTTTGACTCACTTTGCCCTAACTTAGTGTGTTACTTTGACTCACTTTGTCCTAACTTAGTGTGTTACTTTGACTCACTTTGCCCTAACTTAGTGTGATACTTTGACTCACTTTGCCATAACTAAGTGTGTTACTTTGACTCACTTTGCCCTAACTTAGTGTGTTACTTTGACTCGCTTTGCCCTAACTTAGTGTGTTACTTTGACTCACTTTGCCCTAACTTAGTGTGTTACTTTGACTCACTTTGCCCTAACTTAGTGTGTTACTTTGACTCACTTTGCCCTAACTTAGTGTGTTACTTTGACTTACTTTGCCCTAACTTAGTGTGTTACTTTGACTCACTTTGCCCTAACTTAGTGTGATACTTTGACTCACTTTGCCCTAACTTAGTGTGTTACTTTGACTCACTTTGCCCTAACTTAGTGTGTTACTTTGACTCACTTTGCCCTAACTTAGTGTGTTACTTTGACTTACTTTGCCCTAACTTAGTGTGTTACTTTGACTCACTTTGCCCTAACTTAGTGTGTTACTTTGACTCACTTTGCCCTAACTTAGTGTGTTACTTTGACTCACTTTGCCCTAACTTAGTGTGTTACTTTGACTCACTTTGCCCTAACTTAGTGTGATACTTTGACTCACTTTGCCCTAACTTAGTGTGTTACTTTGACTCACTTTGCCCTAACTTAGTGTGTTACTTTGACTCACTTTGCCCTAACTTAGTGTGTTACTTTGACTTACTTTGCCCTAACTTAGTGTGTTACTTTGACTCACTTTGCTCTAACTTAGTGTGATACTTTGACTCACTTTGCCCTAACTTAGTGTGTTACTTTGACTCACTTTGCCGAACTTAGTGTGTTACTTTGACTCACTTTGCCCTAACTTAGTGTGTTACTTTGACTCACTTTTCCCTAACATAGTGTGTTACTTTGACTCACTTTGCCCTAACTTAGTGTGTTACTTTGACTCACTTTGCCCTAACTTAGTATGTTAGCTATTGGATGTGCCTTTAATAAAACAATGTGTTATCAGCATTTTACCTTTTAAATTATTCCTTATCGAAAAGAAATATTCTAGTCTAGTCGATAGCAGAGATTCTAGAGAATACACTGTAAAATATTTAAATCAAAATTCCACTCGTAACTATAAAAATAAGTCAATTAAAGGAAAAAGCTACCAGTTTTTTCTATTTATTCCTATCTAAATTAATAGGAGCGTAGCGCTTTGTTATGATTCCGGCGATCAGCTGTTCAAACTATAAACGCCAGAATGGTCAGGCCTGATCAACTGATGGCCTTGACCAGACCGCAAGAGGAACTTTCGATCTGAAGACTAAATCCATTTTGTTCATCAAATTTTAACCTGTCATTTTTGTATTTGAACACTTTTCTCCATATTGTCAATATTTTATAAAATGAATAGTTATATGAATATTCTTAAAACCTAGAAATAAAACTGTTTTTATTAATGGAGATTTTTTCTAATAAAGATATTTTTAATGTTTGAACTTACTTCACTGTCAGTTATCTGACCATTTACACCACCCATCAATTAAGTCGTTGTTATATTCACAAAACTGAATAAGAATTACTGAAAATTTAAATGTGAATGGAGGAGGGTTCAACAAACAAAATGATACATAAAAGAAAACTGTAACTTCGAAAGTTGTTGAAATATGCGAATTTAAAATTGGGTACACTTTTTCGTGGGTTCTAGGAATTTTCGCCGTGGGAAAATTCGCCGTCGGAATTTTTGCCATTGGAAAATTCGCTGTCAGGTAAATTCGACGTGAAGATGAAATTATAGAGGATATAACATTTCAAATACCTATAATTATTGATAAAAAATATTAATAATCATATAAAGTAAACCAATTTGTTAAATATAACTATACGACTGAGAATTTAGAATTCTATTTATATGAATTTATAATTGTAAATATTAATTGTAGGTGATTATGTAATATTATATATCTGATGAAACTAAGATTCCTAAATTATGTTAACTGTTCATATATACAATGTATATTTTAATCAGTAATCGTATAATTTTGTGTCACGAGAGGTCGCTGCATAACATTTGGAGTGTTTTGATTGGTTGACTAAATAGTCGAATCTAATTTCTTTGTTAAAAAAATGTTCAGTAAAGATGAATAAGATCACTAGTGATAGTCAGGTGTTTTAACTAATTCTAGTCTGTTCGCATAGAACTTAAGCCGATGTTCGAATGAGAGGAATGTCTGAAGATTCACATTTCACACGAGTCTATCATGAGAATCCACCTAAAAAACTACTCAAATGTCCTCTAACTGAACTATCTCTATTAAATTTATCCCTCTCTATTAAGTCTGTCTCTATTAAGTTTTATTAGGTTTTTAAGTTTTTTATACTTTAAAGTGAAGTGATTTGCAGCGCATGTAGCAAAAAAATGGAAATAAAGGGAAACAACACAAAATAAAATAAAGATAACAAGACTGTATGCCATTATCTTACTGTTATGATCAGTAGCCGGTAAATTGCTCGAAATAATTACTCGAAAATAATTGCTCGAAAGACAATTGCTCGAAAATAATTGCTCGAAAAATAATTGCTCGAATGAATAATTGCTCAAATGAACAATTGCTCGAATAAACAATTGCTCGAAAATAATTGCTCGAAAGACTATTGCTCGAAAATAATAGCTCGAAAAACAATTGCTCGAATGAACAATTGCTCTAATGGACAATTGCTCGAAAAACAATTGCTCGGACGAACAATTGCTCGAATTATAAATTGCTCGAATGATCAATTGCTCGAATGATCAAATTGCTCAGTGATCAAATTAGTAAAAGAGAGATAATCATCAAGTTGGATCACTTCAATTAACTGCACCTAATCGTCCTTGTTTCTAATTAATAATTAATAATAACTGTTTTTCATAAATTTTATATTCTTTGAACGATTGATCCTTCGAGCAATTGTTCATTCGAGCAATTTTTTTCGGTCAATTGTTCATTCAAGCTATTGTTCACTCAAGCAATTACGTTTCGAGTAATTTTTTTTCGAGCTATTATTTTAGAGCAATCATATGTCTTTCGATTAATTATTTTCGATCAATTTACCGGCTACCCCCTATGTAATATGTTGTAATAAGTAGTCCGTCTAGTATAAAGCTGATTTACTTGAAAAACCTCGATTAACATACAAAATCCTCATATCATAGATACTAACTTATATAATTCTAATTTAAAATGAAATACAAATAATAATATTAAAACAATATAAATCCATTACATCTCTCTCCCTTTATAAATCCTTTCTTCATTTGTTAGGGTACCTGGCAGGCTTCTTAAGAGCAACTCCTGTTCTTGACCGAGTTCGGGTACTGATTCTGGCTGTGGTCACAGGCGTGTCACTTTCTTTACTAATGCCTTTTTCTCTTTGCCACACAATGGTTTTATTCACATTATTATGATTAACTTCTTCTGTCTTCTCAGTAGTTCTTTCTTCTTCGAATTTTTCAGATGTTTTTCGTAGTTCTCTTCTATTTCTAATTACTGTCCCTCCATCTTGCTTTAATACTTTGTACTGCCTCTGTCTAACCTCTTCCATAATTTTCCCTTTTATCCACTTCTTCTCTCCTAAAATCTCTGGTTCTATTCTCACTGTGTCTCCTACTTTCAACTCAGAAAGCTGTTTCGTGTTTGTCATTGCTCTTGATGCATAAGCAATCGGATGTCCCTCTTGTATGAGAACTGCTCCTAATCCTGATTGCGAAGCATCACACTGTAATACTGCTGGTTTGTTTGGTTTGAAATATTTCAGCACTGGAGCTTCAATTAACACTTTCTTCAGTTTGGTAAAGTCCTCATCAAGTTTGGAATTCCAATTCCAAATATTGTTTTTCTTTTCTAGTTGTCTTAAAGACTCTGTCAGATTTGACAAATTAGGAATAAATTTGCTGAGGTATCCTATCATTCCAAGAAATCTCTTCAGTTCAGTGACATTTGTTGGAACCTTCATATCACTGATAGCTTCTATTTATATCTTTGTCTGCCTTGATTCCATCCTTAGACATTACATGACCCATATATTTAATTTCTTGCACTCTAAGCTTTACCTTCTTTCTACTTATTTTTATATTCTTTAATCTGCACCTTTCTAAAAGCATTTTCAAATTCACCTCGTGATCTTTCATCGCTTCCTCATCAGTGTCTCCCTCTCCAAATACAAGTATGTCATCTGCTATGACTAGGACACCTTTGAGGTCTTGCAGCGCTTCGTGCATCCTTCTTTGATACACCTCTGGTGCACACTTCAATCCAAATGGCATCGTATAAGATCACCAAAAATTACCCAAGTATGTCACATGATACCCATACACTACACCCACACCTATAACTGTTTACAAATATTCAACACTATCAACAAAACCTTTAACTGAATAGTTTTCGTAAATATATTGAAACTTAACTTTCGAAATGAAAAATGACATTGAATTATTTCACCTATTGAGGTGCCACATACATATAGGCTACTTGAAAATGAATCTATAAAATGATTTGGGATTTATAATTAAAAAGAACATGAACAGTACCGCTTCACCACATGATACCCATTCACATGTTACAGACGAGATGACACAAACGTTCTCTAGGAAAAAATAAGAAAAAACAGGAAGGGTAAGATTTAAAATCAGTTTTACAATTATTAATAGTAAATAGCTATGAACAAATTGACACAGTTATTATCAATAACTGAAAAGAAACAAGGATGGTTAAGTAGATCTCCACTATACATGAATAACTGAGTTTTATAAATTTGAAAACTGTGTGCAATTTAATAATTCGATTAATTGTTCGTTCGAGCAATTGTTCATTCGATGAATTGTTCGTTCGTTCAAATATTGTTCGTTCGAGCAATGGTTTTTCGAGCAATTGTGTTTCAAGCAATTGTTCATTCGAGTAATTTGGTCATTCGATCAATTGTTCATTCGAGCAATTTGATCATTCGAGCAATTGTTCGTTCGAGCAATTGTTCATTCGATGAATTGTTCGTTCGAGCAATTGTTTTTCGAGCAATTGTGTTTCGAGCAATTGTTCATTCGAGCAATTGCGTTCGAGCAATTGTTCATTCGAGCAATTGTTTTTCGAGCAACTGTTTTCGAGCAATTTACCAAGAACCGTTAATATCGCTGTTGTGTTGGCGATAGTGAAGATAATCAGCTTGTGATTGATAAACTAAATACCTCAACTGATAAAGAGCGTTCACACAACCTTTCTTTCTGCTGTTCTGTCACATGTGTAGTGAAAAATAAACAGCTTGTAATTGACCAACAAAAGGTTAAAATTGCTACAATGAAAATGCAAGTAACTTAGTATTATATAAAATATTAATAAAAGATTAATATTAATAACTAACAGAAACCTAACCCGTTAACTTGGGTGAAACTTACCACCCAATGTTCTACACCTTGAGAGTTCATCCCTAGTGGAATATTATTTGTATTGACTGTAAATAGATATTGTATGAATGTTCTTCATCGTAAGAGTTCATCCCTAGTGGAATATTATAATTGTATTGACTGTAAATAGATATTGTATGAATGTTCTACACCGTAAGAGTTCATCCCTAGTGGAATATTATTTGTATTGACTGTAAATAGATATTGTAAGAATGTTCTTCACCGTAAGAGTTCATCCCTAGTGGAATATTATTTGTATTGACTGTAAATAGATATTGTATGAATGTTCTTCACAGTAAGAGTTCATCCCTAGTGGAATATTATTTGTATTGACTGTAAATAGATATTGTAAGAATGTTCTTCACCGTAAGAGTTCATCCCTAGTGGAATATTATTTGTATTGACTTTAAATAGATATTGTATGAATGTTCTACACCGTAAGAGTTCATCCACAGTGTAATATTATTTGTATTGACTGTAAATAGATATTGTAAGAATGTTCTTCACCGTAAGAGTTCATCCCTAGTGGAATATTATTTGTATTGACTGTAAATAGATATTGTATGAATATTCTTCACCGTAATAGTTCATCCCTAGTGGAATATTATTTGTATTGACTGTAAATAGATATTGTATGAATGTTCTTCACAGTAAGAGTTCATCCCTAGTGGAATATTATTTGTATTGACTGTAAATAGATATTGTATGAATGTTCAACACCGTAAGAGTTCATCCCTAGTGGAATATTATTTGTATTGACTGTAAATAGATATTGTATGAATATTCTTCACCGTAATAGTTCATCCCTAGTGGAATATTATTTGTATTGACTGTAAATAGATATTGTATGAATGTTCTTCACAGTAAGAGTTCATCCCTAGTGGAATATTATTTGTATTGACTGTAAATAGATATTGTAAGAATGTTCTTCACCGTAAGAGTTCATCCCTAGTGGAATATTATTTGTATTGACTGTAAATAGATATTGTATGAATGTTCTACACCGTAAGAGTTCATCCACAGTGTAATATTATTTGTATTGACTGTAAATAGATATTGTATGAATGTTCTTCACCGTAAGAGTTCATCCCTAGTGGAATATTATTTGTATTGACTGTAAATAGATATTGTATGAATGTTCTTCACCTTAAGAGTTCATCCCTAGAGGAATATTATTTGTATTGACTGTAAATAGATATTGTATGAATGTTCTACACCGAAGAGTTCATCCCTAGTGGAATATTATTTGTATTGACTGTAAATAGATATTGTATGAATGTTCTTCACCGTAAGAGTTCATCCCTAGTGGAATATTATTTATATTGACTGTAAATAGATATTGTATGAATGTTCTTCACCGTAAGAGTTCATCCCTAGTGGAATATTATTTGTATTGACTGTAAATAGATATTGTATGAATGTTCTACACCGTAAGAGTTCATCCACAGTGTAATATTATTTGTATTGACTGTAAATAGATATTGTATGAATGTTCTTCACCGTAAGAGTTCATCCCTAGTGGAATATTATTTGTATTGACTGTAAATAGATATTGTATGAATGTTCTTCACCTTAAGAGTTCATCCCTAGAGGAATATTATTTGTATTGACTGTAAATAGATATTGTATGAATGTTCTACACCGAAGAGTTCATCCCTAGTGGAATATTATTTGTATTGACTGTAAATAGATATTGTATGAATGTTCTTCACCGTAAGAGTTCATCCCTAGTGGAATATTATTTGTATTGACTGTAAATAGATATTGTATGAATGTTCTACACCGTAAGAGTTCATCCCTAGTGTAATATTATTTGTATCTTCTTGCAGAGACGAATTACTTTGCTATTCGTGACTTTTGTGGATAATATAATTTATCCATTTTTTCAAACTGTTCTGTAATCAACACAATAATTATGGTCTACAATATCAAACTATTAAATTCTGTAGAAATAATAGCTTCAGTGACTAATTTCAACCTTATCACTACTAGAACTGTCGTACATCTGCCAACACACTATTTTCTTTTCTCTCAGAAAATAAATAATAGGCAGAAATAGCTGATAGAGCTCTGTTTACACCAAGTCTCCGAGTACTGTGAGTGTTCGAGTACTGCGATGCTCCACCAGTTAGAACTTACAGTGGCCGTACTCGGACAGTGGGGGGTAGCACAGGTCATACTAGGTCAATTATTTGTTAAATTAGGTTTTCTTCACTTTGCAGACGATACCACAATATTAATGAGTGGCAATAATTTAACTGAGTTTTACCGGGATATCAAAAAATGGTGTTGGAAATGGTGAAAGAATGTGTATATTATTGTACGCTATTTGCACACGCATCTGTTGACAGAGAGAATGTTGTAATTAAAAGGGGAAACTCTCCTACAGACGAAATGTCCAATAATAACATTTTAGGAATAACCACAGGTAATAGACTCGACTACAATAATCACATCAATATTCTAACAAGGAAACTATCACGTGTGGTTGGTGTGATGCGTAGGTTGGTGAACTGTGTCCCCTGATATTCTCTCTACTATCTACTGTTCTATGTTTTATCCACAACTGATATGTGCAATATCTATCTGGGGTGGTTGTGGCATCACAAATAATACCAAAGTAGTTAGGGTTCACCACTAACATTTGCTATTATTTAACGATATTACAAATAAAAGAAACCTCTCTTTTTCCACAATGTGTCTAAATACTTCTATCTATGTATTTGTTTCGTAAATTCATTGCATTACTAAGCCATAGTCATTATTACAGCAATAAAATTATTTAATTAATAACAATTCATCCACATTGAACTAGATTTAAAATGCACAATGAAATTACTGTTCCTAAACTAAATAAAACTGTGAGTGAGTGAGAATATTTTTTCAATGCTGCAATCAGGTGCAATGAACTTCCTACCGAAGTTAAAGACCTTATCAGTAAAGATAAGATAAAGCGAAGCAGTACCTGCATGGTGACTTGTGATGATGAATCCTACGCTCTACATTCAGTTCTAAATTTTAATGTACCGATTTAATAAATACCTATTTTTTAATAAAAGTTCTTGAGATCAAATAACTAAGCAATTTATTTTACGCACTAATGTGGATAAATTTGGATGAAACTCTACACATAAATGTTGTTATTATTCCTAATAATTAATTTAATTCCAAAACTTTACATTGAATTTCCTTTTGAAATAAAAAGTCAATTTTATAGCGAAGCAATGTGACGAAAAAAGGAGAATATTTCCCTGATATTTTTTACCAAAATGTAACTTCCATCAATATTATCCGAAGCACTAATATGAAACTGAAGAAGAAGATTGTTATTTTTTATATCAAATTTTAATTTTAAGAACAGAAATGCGTTTTTGGTCTTCGTTTAGTATATTAATTGTTTCTTGAAGTATATAACCGTTTATATAATCGTAGAGCGCATACCTGCACCGCTGCTTGTATATGAACTGGACCATCCAATAATCCTCGAATTATTAATGACCTTGACATTTTACCCGTTCGCTCATAAAATTCAATCAATTGGTTCCTGAATAATGACCAATCGTCCCACAAAATTCCAGGCAATTTGGTTGAATACTTTCTGAGTTATAAATGTCCTTGACCTTTGACTGGATCGCTCCCAAGATTTTACCAGATGGCTACTGGACAATGACTAATCGTTCCATGAAGTTTCAGACAATTTGGTTCCTATTTTTTTTGAGTTGCGAATAACAAGATGATGAATGTATAAATGCCACCTAAAACATTACCTTGCGCAATCTGAGAAGGTAATGAGGTTAAAGGTCCTCTCCAGGCTCCAGAAAAAATGAGTTTATAACATAATATTATAGAACTAAGGTCTACGATCATTTTTCTGCAAACCGCATACAATTCGGTTTAGTATATATTTTATAATTTGTTTTTAAAGTTTTTTAATACTCTGTGAGCAACAATTGAGCGAATCACTAATATGATGCTCAAGAAGAAGATTGTACACTCTTTGTTTTGATTACAAATTTGAATTTTATAAGCAAACCATGCGTTTTCGGCCTTTATTTTAGATATTAATTGTTTCCTAAAGTATATTATGTATAAACTTTTCTATAATTAGTTTATTCAATTTTATACCTTCACACGAATATTAAATGGATTTATTAATTTAAACCTAATACCTAGTTGGCAATCAAAACAAATGGTGTACATTCTTTTTCTTCAGCCTGAAATTTTCTTAAATTAATAAGTCGGAAGTAAAAATAGGTTTTGTAGAGTTTTGATTATAAAAATCTTTAAAAGCATATAAAATTAAAAATATGCTACCAAATGCGATGCGGTTTGCAGCAAAATGATAAGAAACATTAGCCTCGTTAAATAAGGCAATAAAAATATTTGCTTGGAGGGGACCTTCAAGGTTCATCATTCTGCAAATCACATACAATTCGGATCAGTATATTTTTGGTTTATTTGTTATTTACTGTTTATAATACTCTGATAAAATTGTACGAAACACTAATCTTTCGCTGAAGAAAAAGATTGTACACTCTTTGTTTTGATATCAAATTGATTTTTTTTTAAATTTGCCGACCTTTGTTTTTGATTTTAATTATTTCTTTCCTGAAGCATATGAACGTTTCCTTAATAAGTTTCTCAATTTCATATATTTACATAAAATTACAGGAATATTTAATGTTAAATTCATTATACAGTGATTTCTACCTAACTAGTCATTCAAAATAAACGGTGTATATTCTTTTTCTTCGGACGGAATATTAGCAAATCGGAAGCAAACTGCTACTGTAGAGTTTTGATAATATATATTTTCAAAAGCATATAAAATTAAAAATATGCTATCAAATTGATCAAAACGATAAAAAGAAATTGAATTGAGAGGAACTTTAATAATTGACGAATCGATTCAATTTTATTTTACAAAAAGGGCCAACATTTTATATAAATTTATTTCTCCTTTATATTAAAGTCTTACCGAATTCCCAAAGTGCAGACTCTTATTAGGCTGTGCAATCGAATCGAAACAGTTCTTGGAGAATGTTCCGAATTAATAATTTATCGAAAACAATTGATCGAATGGAGAATTGGTGAACGTAGGATTGATCGAATGGAGAATTGGTGAACGTAGGATTGATCGAATGGAAAATTAGTGAACGTAAAATTGATCGAATGGAGATTCGGTGAACGTAAAATTGATCAAATGGAAAATTGGGGATCGAATGGAGAATTGGTGAAGGTAAAATTAATCAAGCATTCAATTATGCAAACGCTATATTAACTATCCAGGTTTATTATACTTTTTATAAAGACGGACCCAAATGACCGCAACCAAAATGGTCTGCTACCCAAATGATTGCTACCCAAATGATTACGACCCAAATGACATAGACCCAATAGTACATAGTTGTATCCATTAAGTTTGTGGTACTGCACAATTTATTATTGTTTAAATAAACATTAAGATTGATAGGTAGATATATAATAATGATTATTATCTAATTTAAAATTTAAAAAACACCATACGTTATAAATATAGAGAGATATAGTCCACCGAAGGTTAGGTTAGCGGTGTGGTTATGGCTTGCTCCTCCCCGGCCATGTTTGATAGTGACAAAATGTATACTGTACTAGTTTTACTATAAAATATGTACATTATTTGGGTAGTGTTTTCAGCGAAAGGACCTAGAACCGCAAATGAAACAAGTATTTTTGTTGACTACTACTCACAGAGAAAGGAATAGTTGAGTCAAATCAATATTTTACTTACTCTTATGAATGGTTTGATTTTGCCCCTACGTACGTTATGAGTTGCAGGTACTACTTAAAAGTAGTTAAATTGACGTTGGTTAAAACAAAACAGTCTTTTTGACTCACTCCTAAACTTGAAAAAATAATGCCAACTCTCATGGTAAGTTAGTGTGCACGGACATTTCGTCCACGGTCATTTCGTCCAACGGACATCTCGTTCACGGACATTTCGTCCACCGACAATTCGTCTACGAATTGCTTTATTTTGTATTATATTTATTGTGTGAATTTATTTTATATGTTATATAATTTATACATATTCATATAAACCATTTTTTGATGGTAATTAGAAATGTATGGTATTTGCATAAATTCTTATTGCAATATTTATATCCTGTTGGCCGGCATCAGTAAAATAATAAAAATGAAAACTTTTTAATGATACACTATTACACCCGAGTCTTTCGGAATCTGTAATAATTACCTGGCTTGATTCTATGTTATTACAGTACATAAACATAGAAAACAGAGACATTTTTTGTGGTGTTTATTTCACAGTAACTACAATAATCATCAATATGATTATTCGGATTAGATAATTAGATGCACTATTGGTTCAGAAAGTAGTATTTTATAGCAGAATATTTTTAACAGTGATTACCTAAATTACATACATAATAATATGTAGGTATATAATATATTACTAAATAAATGATATAAAAAATTAGCTAGATATTGTACTTTTTAGTGTAACGTTTAATTATTTAAAAGTAAAATCGTCCTTGTTATTGGACTGTTTCATATTTTCGGACTTATACATATATAATAATAACAATTATTATTATTTACCTCTATTGTAATTCCTTTAATTACTAAGTATCCACACATTTATTCTTGTTAGGATCCTGTTATTTCAGTTCTAAATTTTAGATACTCATAATTCATTAATTAATGCAAAATATTAAACGAGGTAAATAACTTAAAAATGCAGTCATCCCGTTTATTATATTTAATTTTATAACTGTAATCGATAGATAAACATTTTTATGTGTTAATATACGGCTTAAATCACCTGCCTTTTACTGTAATAATGAAAAATAATATAAAATATATTCCATAAACACTTTAAAATACAAAATAAAGCAAATCGTGGACGAATTGTCCGTTGGACGAAATGTCCGTGAACGAGATGTCCGTGGACGAAATGTCCGTGGACGAAATGTCCTAGACCCACCAGATACATTGGATTAACAGTCTTTGCGAGTTACTAGTTTACTACAATACACTCTGTCATAGTTGTTTCAACATACGTTTAAATTCTCAAAAAGTAACTTTTAACTCTCATAGTTAGTTAATTCAAACCATAAAATGTATTGAATCAACTAATGTTTGATGACACAACACGTCATAGTTGTTTTAACACACATGAAAACATGAATAAAGTACAACCAACTCACGTAATAAATTGATTCAAAACATAAATTGATGACCCATTAGATGTGACCTTACGGGTTGTACTTTTCTCTCTCTGTGTATTGCTTATATTTTGCATAGCTGAAAAAGTTCAGCTATTCAATTAAATATTTGATTAAGTTGTTTTTTCCATTTTGTCATTTTTAATTATATAAAACATTATATATTAGCTAAATAAAACTAATTTTTCATCAACAGTTTTAACTGCTGAATAAATGCGTAATGTATTTTCATCTAACCAGATTATAAGCGATTGCAATTATCTCTTACATATGTAGTTAACACTCAAAAATGTTGTTCTTTCTATTCATAAATTAAGAAAACGGACGAATCTTCCGAGGACGAATTTTCCGTGGACGAATTTTCCTAGCATTATATAATATATATAATTATATATGTTGGGTTCATGTATGATTAGATCATCATGTATGATAAATCATCTGAGGTTATAGATGACTGTAATTTAATATTAAATGGGTAAATATTCTACCTCAAAGTCTTTTGTAATATAACAATCATTTCAGGAATTTCGCTAACAGTAACTTAGTGCTGGTAACACTCCTCTGAAGAATCGCAAATAATTAGATTTTTTGATTAGACTGCGCAATGGTGTGGAAAAATATGACGAATATAGTTCTATTATAGACTATATTCGACAAGGCCATAGCATACAATTTAAACTTTTAGTTTTGTACAGCGTATTTGAAATTTTGATATTTCATTTGACGTTAGATAGCTACAGTCTAAAACCTTTATATTATTTCATTCAAACTGTTGTAATTTGATACTAGAAGTTCATGCTATTCTTTCTGATATTGTCTATTTCCTCTTTCTGTAGGTATTTTGGGAAAAAATGGATGAAAATAAATATTACATATGTCACATTCTATTTTTAACGCGGGGGCATTCTTTCTTCGTTGGATGTTTTCTGGCGGAGTTTATTCCGGGGTGATATCTTTTTCGGGAGGTTTTTATCTAGACCCGTATATTCAACCGTGTTCAAATCACACCCCAGAATATTCCTCCCTGGTATATTACACCTCGGTATATTCCACCTCGGTATATTCCACCCGGTTTATTCCTCCCCAGTATATTCAACATCGGTAAATTTCACCCCAGTTTATTACACGCAGGTATATTCCACCAGCGGTATATTCCACCTCGGTATATTCCACCCCGGTATATTCTACCCGGTATATTCCTCCACAGTATATTCCACATCGGTAAATTACACCCCCGTAATCTCCACTTCACTTTACAGGTTAGGTTTGATTAGTTAATATAATAATATTAATCATTTTTTAATATTTTATATAATACTAAGTAACTTTCATTTTCATTGTAACAAATTTAACCTCTCTCGGCCAATCACAAGCTGTTTATTTTTCACTACACATGTGACAGAACAGCAGAAAGAAAGGTTGTGTGAACGCTCTTTATCAGTTGAGGTATTTAGTTTATCAATCACAAGCTGATTATCTTCACTATCGCCAACACAACAGCGATATTAACTGTAAGATGATGTCATTCAGCACTTCTTGTTAATTATATTTTATTTTGTGTTTGGTAGTTTGACTTCGAGTAAAAGTGGTGTAAAACGGTTTTGACCAAAGACTTCAATTTTGCATCCATGGGTATTTTACAGGGTATTTTTAACCAGGAGGTTTTGATGGGGGAGGGGGGTATTGTACAATGTACAGGGGTTTAAGACTGGCAGATTATTGCATTTATCACACTCGGAGGGTTTTTGCATACAGGAGTTTTTTGTCCTAAAATCCAAAACAGGACCTTATAAACAAAGAGTGTAAACTTTGAATGGGTTGTCTCTGCCAGTCGAACCCCTCCACACCTCTTCCAACCATTGTTGTAAGAACATATACTGCAGTTTCTTGCTAAAAAGGAATTAATACAAACATGCTCAACATACACACGTTAAAATAAACAGCAATATTATGAATATTTGTATTTTTGTCTATAAGGATAAATTTTCATTGACTTGAGCTATACTCTAAATATTGTCAAAATGTCCTAGGATTTCGTCTGAGTTATTTCTTCATGTCTACGCAGTATTTAATAATAGCATCTGAAAAAAAACTTTGATTTTTTATTGTCATCATAATAAGCAGTGCCACCGGGGTGGAATATACCGGGGGTGGAAAATACCGGGGTGGAATATACCGGGGGTGGAATATACCGGGGGTGGAATATACCGGGGGTGGAATATACCGGGGTGGAAAATACCGGGGTGGAATATACTGGGGTAGAAAATTCCGGGGGGGAATATACCGGGGTGGAATATACCGGGGTTGAATATACCGGGGTAGAATATACTGGGGTGGAATATACCGGGGTGGAATATACCGGGGGTGGAATATACCGGGGATGGAATATACCAGGGTGGAATATACCGGGTTGGAATATACTGGGGTGGAAAATAACGGGGTGGAATATTCCAGGGTGGAATATACCGGGGTGGAATATACTGGGGTGGAAAATACCGGGGTGGAATATACCAGGGTGGAATATACCGGGGGTGGAAAATACCGGGGTGGAATATACCGGGGGTGGAATATACCGGGGGTGGAATATACCGGGGTGGAATATACCGGGGGTGGAATATACCGGGGATGGAATATACCAGGGTGGAATATATATACCGGGGTGGAATATACTGGGGTGGAAAATACCGGGGTGGAATATACCAGGGTGGAATATACCGGGGGTGGAATATACCGGGGGTGGAATATACCGGGGTGGAATATACTGGGGTAGAATATACACCGGGGGTGGAATATACCGGGGTGGAAAATACTGGGGTGGAATATACCGGGGTAGAATATACACCGGGGGTGGAATATACCGGGGGTGGAATATACCGGGGTGGAAAATACCGGGGGTGGAATATACCGGGGTGGAATATACCGGGGTGGAAAATACCGGGGTAGAATATACACCGGGGGTGGAATATACCGGGGGTGGAATATACAGGGGTGGAAAATACCGGGGGTGGAATATACCGGGGTGGAAAATACCGGGGTGGAATATACCGTGGGTGGAATATACCGGGGTGTATTATTCCCGGGTGGAATATACCGGGGTGCATTATTCCCGGGTGGAATATACCGGGGTAGAATATACACCGGGAGTGGAATATACCGGGGTTTGAGTATACCGGGGGTGAAATATACCGGGGTGAGTTGAATATACAACAAATAATTCAGTTTAGACCCCTTATATATTTAAATTATTCTTATAATTTTATCAATAAATATCTACAAAAACTCTAACTAATCCTTATATCTTCATCTTTGCAGATTGCGGAAGGTAATATTTTATGGCGTATTTATTTATTTATTTATCATCTTGTTATTCTCATAACTTATATAATTTTCAATCAAATTTCCTGGAATTTGGTGAAACCATTAGTCAATGTCCAGGAACGATTTAGTAAAATTTTGGGAGCGATCAAATGAAAGGTCAAGGTCATTTATAACTCAACAACTCAAAACATTTTCAATTAAATTGTCAGAAATTTAGTGGAGCGATTGGTCAATATTTTGGAACCATTTGTTTATATTTTGGGAGCGATCGGGTCAAAGATCAAAGGTCAAGGTCATTTTTAACTCAAAAAGTATTCAACAAAATTGCCTGAAATTTGGTGGAACGATTAGTCATTATCCAGTCAAATGTTTATTTGATTTTGGGAGCGAACAGGTTAAAGGTCAAGGTCATTTATAAGCAGTAGCAAAAGTATGCGTTCTACGAGTGTCCGTCCTCTAGTTGAACTTTTGTTAATATTTTGTTCTATTTTTCCTTGAGTTACTGATTATTGAGAATGGGTAGAGGATGAGTTTGCCATTCTTTTTCTTCTTATGAATTACATTCATCCAAGATAAGATATTGACTGTGGAGAGAGATGAAATGTTACTGATGTTAGACCTCAACTCGGACACCTACAGTACTCTGAAAGTGGCTCTTAGCACAGGTCAGTAACAAACCTGACCTTTGGAAATTACTCACTGGGTTGTATTAACACCAAGTTTCCGAGTACTGTGAGTGTTCGAGTTGAGGTATAACATCAGTAACTTTGACCTTATCAGTAAAGATAAGATAAAGAGAAGCAGTACCTGCATGGTGACTTACTTTTGGTTCAAATGTTAATGTCCCTATAGACAATAAATAATGAATTTTAGAATAATTTCAAGATACCGTTAATGGAAATAAATTATATATTTTATGCACTACTGTTAATAAAATTAGTAGAAACTCTACACAGAAATGTTGTTATTATTTCTAGGAATTTTATACCTTTTATTATTAAAATCTAATATTCGAAGCAAAGTTCACATAGGTATTCAGTCTCCTGGTCTGTCTGTTCAATATTTAATATTTTCTGTGTACATTCAGAGTTCCTAGGTCTAATTTTGCGTTACCTGTTGCATCTTCCCGTTATCTTATCTAATCAGATTTAAGCTAGAGCTGCTTTGAATTAAAGTTCACTGTGTAGATAATATTTGGTGGTGTTGAGACGTAAAGTGTACCTCTTTGAACGAGTTAACGGTGAGTGTGATTAACTTCACAATCTCTAAATTCTCTGCGAATAACATACATTGATTTACCAGGTAATTATCCTTTTTCTTTATCTACATTGAAGTGAGTGTCTATAGGATGAATTACGTTTTAGTTCTTCTACATACTTAGTAAATAAGAACATGATTATATCCCAAGTTGTAGCTCTCTACTCAATATCTCTCATCAAGGATGGGGTTCACCAAGGACACACCGCTGGTCCTGATGAATTTGTTACTTTGGTGCGTGGAAAATTCCACTAAGGAAAATTCTACTGCAGAATATTTCACTGGGAAAATTCCACTGCAGAATATTCCACTAGGAAAATTCCACTAGGGAAAATTTCACTAAACCAATAAAATTCTATATTAAATTGTACTGTACTTTTTTATCATAAATTGTAATTATATTGTAAATAAATAGAACTTATTAAAAATTTAACTGTGAATGGAGAAGGGTTCAACAATGAAAAAGATATCAAAAAGATGCATGTATCTGTAATAGTTTATGAAATATACTAACTTAAACTTGTGTTCTGTTTTTTTTTTTTTGAGACACCCTGTACATTTGAATAAATGCTCATAATATGAGTATCTTCACATTTATCACCTTCTTCTTTGTCTAATCGTATGTAATTATGATGAAAAGTAAAAGTCATGAAAGACAGCTTCCAAATCGGTTTAAAAATAAAATTATTAATATTTTTTCATAAGGACTGGTGCGCCTGGTTCAGTCCCTAGGGTGACAGGACAATAACCCCCCTAGCAAAAAAAAAACCCGCGGTCAAAAACCCCCATGTAATTTACCCGCCGGACAAAAAAAAAAAAAACGTACAATAAAACCCCCGGACAAATACCCCCCGGACAAGAACCCCCTAAGCAAAAAGCCATGGTGCAAAAAACCCCCGGTCGATATAAATAGCATAATTCATTTTAATTAATTGTCATTAGTTTTCTATTAATAAAATTACTATATGCTATAAATATAAAGAGATATAGTGCACCTAAGGTTAGGTTAGCGGTCCGATTGGGGGGGTTTGGGGGGGGGGGGGGGGGGCTTGCCCACTCACGGCCATGTTTGATAGTGACAAAATGTATACTGTACTTATTTTTACTATAAAATAGGTAATTGGGTATACCTTATTTTGCAAAAAATTTGTCATATTTTCGAAGAAAATGTAATAATTATTGGTTCGCATTGAATAATGTTTAATATATTAAAATGAATTGTGCTATTTACATAGACCGGGGTTTTTTTGCACCGGGGGTTTTTTGCTTAGGGGGTTTTTGTCCAGGGGTATTTGTCCGGGGGGTTTATTGCACGAGGGTTTTTTTCTGGTGGTATTTTGCACGGGTTTTTTTTACCCGAGGGGTTATTGTCCTGGAATCAGTCCCTAGGTTACTAGGATTAACAAAGTAAACTTATAATTTATATAAAGACATTCACTTAACAATTTATTAAACCAATTACGCTATAATAAAAAAAAATATGCAATACAATTTTTTTTCTTTAGTGGAATTTTCCGCAGCTGAATGTTCGCAGTGGAATATTCCTTAGTGGATTATTCCTTAGTGGAATATTCCGTAGCAGAATTTTCCTCAGTGGAATTTTCCAAGTGCAAAATTCTGCAGTGGAACTTTCCGCAATGGAATTTTCCTAGAGCCGTTACTTTATTTGTCCTTAATTCAAAGAAGTGTAAAATTTCATTAAATATCCAAAAGCTAGAATGAGAAATGGTGGAAATTGCCTCACATTTTCTCACTCATCTCTCAGTAGACGTGTTATTGTTCTGTAGGTAAAGAATGTCTCTTAAAATAACCAACACACTCTTTCATTCAGTCTTTGGTGCCTATCTTCTAGGGCAAAAATTTTATCAATGTTAGAAATAATTTGTATCACAAGATTTGTTTCTTTGCAGCAAATTATTTATTATTTCTTTCATGTCAATGAACTTGCTCTAACTAATTTTTCTTTCAGAAAATGGGAGTCATAACTTTCTACGACAACTTCAGACGCCGTATTGGTAGTCTCCTCGAAGGTGCTTTTACCGACGCTATTCTGCTGGTTGAAGGGGTAGAGATACCTGTGCATAAGTGCATTCTTGCTGTTCAGAGTGAATACTTCAGGTGAGTCTCAACTGATGGTTATGTGAAGGACATAATATATAATGTTTTAAATTAGTGTATTTCAGTATAGAATATGAAGGGAATTGTTAACTAGGTTCATGAGAGACTTGTCCACTTGGTAGTTAATCTTATTGCACAAGAACTAATATACCAGATGAACTTCAACTCACATAGACATAATTTTAATTTGAAATTATCAAATATAGTCTTGTCAGATCAATTATAGCTCTATTCAGGTTTTAGGCAAAGAATAATCCATAGTTAAGTAAAAGGTGGAATGCGTGAAAGTCTCTTGCCTAAATCTATTACGCGGAACTGTCATGGTAGAGAATAGAGGTAGGACTTCTCTAGGAGATGCTAACAACACAAGCCACAACACACACAGAACCTGGAAATCTGCATTGCCAACCTATTTATGCTACGATAAACTACAGGGTGAAATATTGATTTTTTTTTTATGTATTTATATTGTGAATCATACGGTTTTGGTTTGTGATACATATAGTATCTTCAAACAATAGCATATAACTGGGACAGTAAGTGCCAGTAATCAATGTATTTTATTTGTCCAAGTTCCTCGTATCAAATTCGTGTCATGGGTATATTATATAAGACTGCATATAAGTTATACTCGATACACCTCCTCCTTTCATCTTAAATAATGTAACTCTTAATGTGTAATATTGCTATTAGTGGTTGATAAGGTGTGGCTGAGCACTTTCACATCCAACCACACCGCTAACCTACCCTTAGGTAATATAATGAATAGTGTAGTTAGTATTTACTTTGGAATATTTAATTTATAAAGGATATATTTATTATTTGTAAACTGGGAATAATTACGTGCATTCATTTTTTCATCATTTTTTAAAATTAAGGTACCTGGTAATAGAAATAGATATTAGGGAGGCAATTTTCCGAGTGCAAAATTGTTCTGGTGGCAATTATTCTGGTGGCAATTGTTCTGGTGGCAATTATCCTGGTGGCATTAGTTCAGGTGGCAATTGTCCGATGACGGATTAAAATACTAGGACATATGTGTCCCAATCGCTACGAACGAGTAAGATTTGTCCATGACCATTTCACCAAAGAACTAGATTATGTGCTCTCGGTAGAGCGCATACCTTCGCCTCCGTTTTGACCCGTTCACTCCCAAAATTAAGGAAACTGCTAACTGGATAATACCAATCGTCCCACCAAGTTTCATGCTATATGGAACAATACTTTGAGTTATAAATGACCTTGACCTTTGACCGGATCGCTTCCAAAATTCTACCAGATCGTTCCTGGTCATTGACCAATTGTACCATCAAATTTCAGACAATTTAGTTGAATACTTTTTGAGTTACAAATGACCTTGACCTTGATCTTTGATCTTTGACCCGATCACTCCAAAAATCAATCAAAATGGTTCCTGCATATTGACCAATCGTTCCACCAAGTTTCATGCAATATGGTTCGATACTTTTCGAGTTATGAATGACCGTGACCTTGTCCTTTGACCGGGTCTTTCCCAAAAGACTAGCAGCAGGTCATGGACATGGACCAATCGTTTCACTAAATTTCAGGCAATTTGGTTGAACACTTTTTCAGTTAAGCGAATAACAAGATGATAAATAAATAAATAAATTTATAAATAAATTCCGATGAAAATATAACCTTCCGCAAGATTGCGAAGGTAATTACAATTCTTTCAACTCATCTCAACAGTTTACCCAATTCATTTCCGTCATAACTCTTGCATCCGGAGATGTTAATGCTACTTCTGTTATTAATTGCAAGCTTTGGTTCATCTAACATTATTATTTGTTTATTTTATCTTTTCAGTGACTTATTCTTTCCAAAGAATGGTTCTCGACAAGCTGCAGATCAGAGAGGTGCTGCGTCTAGTTCACAAGCAATTGTGGAATTGGATGACACTTCTATTGCCCACCAACAATCCAGTATAGAAATAACCGACATCAAATATCCAGGCGCTGACAATGTTGTTAAGCTCAAGAATACCAAAGTGAAAGTAGTGAGGGCTGTGCTGGAGTACTTCTACCGAGGAGAGTACGACTATGATGACGATGTGAGTACATAGCACTTAGTGTACCCTATTTTATTATCACCTAGTTTTGTAAGTTTATACAGTCAACATAGATTAAGTATACATGGCGTGAAGATGAGAGTTGGTAAAACTTTCACGGAAATTAAAGAGGAGTCTGTTATTTAGTGTTAGGGTTTACAATCTATTGTCGGACATGTCAAACGTTACTGCAGACCAGCGACAGCAGTTTAGATTCATTAAAACCTAATTTCATCAAGGAAATAGAGTTCAAGAAAATTGAAAGTTTAAGAGCAGCATTGGTATTTTTTATATCAACAGAGAGTGTGAGGAAATACCGTAGCCGAATAATAACAATATTTGACCAAATGCTTGCGTGGATGAGCTATTATTGAGTGGTGATACTATGGCAGAGTAATCTGGAAAGGTCTTTAATATTAAAAAATTTAAAGATTACAATAATTATTGTGCTTATAATAATTTATGCGTGCACGTTTGTTCTAATAAATGAGTGCATGCATATGTGATTAACTGATCGTTTGAGGAAAAAGTGGAACCTGCGATGCGTTTGTACGTAGAACTTGAGCTGAAGTTCATAACTAAAATGGCTACAATGATTAAATAAAATGAAGAATTTCACACTTTTAATCCTAAGAATTAATATAGATTTAACTATTCATAAGCTTTTGAAAGTTAATCATGTAACACCAATGCATATTTAACTTTACCTCAACATCAGGTGGAGACTCACTTGCTGGCTCTGGAGTTGGCTCACCAGTTCAAACTGAGAGACATGAAGGAAACTCTGTCCTGCAACTTGGCAGTTGACATTTCAGCCCAGAGTTTCTCTGAATTCTACAACATGAAAATGCGCTACAAGAATGCGAAACTTGAAGATTGTTGCAGTAGTTTCTTGAAGGAAAATGGTGAAGAGATTGCCAAGAGCGACAATTTCTCCAAACTGACTCGTGTGAGTATGTTAGGTCTGTTATTTGATGAATTGAATATTCATTATTATTATCTTTGTGAAAACAATCAAATTATATTTATTGAAGAGCGTACTAACTGTAGTGTGATTATCTAGTGTTTCTATTAAAAAGATTTTCATCCAAATCATTTTATTTATTAAAAGATCTCTGTGGTTAATAAATCTTGTAATGATGGATGAATTATCGTAAATGTTGTTGAACCAAAGAATAGCAGCTGGGTTATGAAGATCTATATTTTACAGTATATTGTAGTTACGATGAATACTTTCCGTCTGAATTAGGTTTGAGTGAAAACAGATACTTCAATCTGTATAGTATTATATTACCGCACCATTGAAATTAACTGTGACTTCTAACACAGGTTTCTCTACTGTCTCTCTTGGATGAGGAGAGTTTTGCAGCTGCTGAAATAGACATTTTTCGTGCGGCGGAGAGATGGGCTGGTGTGAATAAACCGAACAGAAAAACTGTGAAAGATATTGTCGAGAAAATCAGACTGGCGACAATGTCACAGGAGGTAAATTTTGAACTGTTTAAAATGATGAAAAGAAATTCTGTAATATTTAGAATTAGAGTTTAGCTAACATAAAATATAAAGCATCTTATTATTTTCTCCTCAGGATTTGATTGATGTGGTGGAAGTTTCTAAAGAACTTCCCTCCATTGATATTCGTGAACCAGTGCGTAGCATTACCAAGAAAGATGCGGCCTCAACTAATTTCCGACAACAACCACCACTTGGTAATTCACTCAACTTTTTTAAACCAAACAAATATGTTTTCTTTTTGTTCTCATGAATTGTAATTTACGAACATCTCCATCAAAGAATTGAACTAGAATAGGCAATGGATTCAATCATTCAGATCTAAATTGGTAATTTTTTTTCAAATTTACTTCATATATCATAAATATTCATACGAATGACAGTCACGAACATTTCGATTCTAGAGTATGTGAACAATTTTGTTCGCCATTTCACAAACACGGACAGAGTATTTCAGAAAAAATTGACATTTGTCGGGACGTGTGGACGGGCTGAGAATATTATGCTGAAAATGATTAATATGATATTTGTATTATTCTACTCTCATAAAAGTTTAGCATTTTCATCAGTTTGCTATTTAGCATTTTTATTAGAATAGGTAGGTAATCATGTTCCGTAGTAATTACCTAATTAAGCACATACCTAATTAGGTAGGTAGGAAGTTAGTTAGATCAGTAAGCTACCTAATTATATTATGGTTAGGTATACCTGCATTCAACTTCCAAAGCATGCATGGGAATGCTAGAATGCTCTCCAATATCTCATTTGGCTCAATAAATGCTCTACAAAATATTCGGTATTTACCTATATTAGTGAATGCTCTCTACTCTCCAAACAGTACCTAGATTGATACTCTCTAAGAAATAGGACAAAATAGGTACACTTTTTACAGTAAATTCTGTATTAATTTTGTACATCACAATTCCATCACTTTCTACCAATGGCTTAGGCAGTAATCATTATACTTAACTCATCTTAAATAAACTAAATTATAAATACCTAACTAGAGAATTTAATTTAGTGATTTATCATAATTTAATTTACTCTGAAATATTCATACTTTTGCTCCAAAAAAAGTTTTTCTCTCCATTAAATAATAAAATATATTGACTAGGTAGGTATAACTCCCATACTTCTGAACTCAGACCTGCCGATTAACTTATTATTACTTCAATATAGGTTATAATGTCGTTAATATACCTTTAGGTATATATTACATTCATATTTATATTAAACGTTCATTTCAAACAAATCGAAATTGTCACTTATTAACCTTTGAATAAAAATAAACTACATAATATAGCATGACAAAAACAAACACCTACAATTTCATTTAGTACTAAAACTATATTTATTGGGTTTGTTACAAGTAATCGGACAGTTCCACATTTCCGATCATATTTAAAAGTATATTATTTGACATTTTAACTCATTCTATTTATTTGTTCGATAATGTAGAACTGTGCAATAATTCGTAACTTACCCTAAATAGTATAATATTTAGGTAATTTCCGTAAAATGATAACCAGTGACTCTACGAACATTCTTAAATTGGTTCGTAAATGACTTCTTAATTATTGTCGTAAGTTTGATGTTACGAACTCTTCTGTAATTCGGCCCCAGGTTATTATGTTTATTATTATGTCATATTCATTATTATGTCATATTCATTATTATGTCATATTCATAATTATGTCATATTCATTATTATGTCATATTCATTATTATGTCATATTCATTATTATGTCATATTCATTATTATGCCATATTCATTATTATGTCATATTCATTATTATGTCATATTCATTATTATGTCCTATTCATTATTATGTCATATTCATTATTATGTCATATTCATTATTATGTCATATTCATTATTATGTCATATTCATTATTATGCCCTTTTTATTATCATGTCATATTCATTATTAGGCCATATTCATTATTATGTCATATTCATTATCATGTCATATTCATTATTACGTCATATTCATTATTATGTCATATTCATTATTATGTCATATTCATTATTATGTCATATTCATTATTATGTCATATTCATTATTATGTCACATTCATTATTATGTCATATTCATTATTATGCCCTTTTTATTATCATGTCATATTCATTATTATGTCATATTCATTATTCTGTCATATTCATTATCATGTCATATATTCATTATTATGTCATATTCACTATTATGTAATATTCTTTATTCTGTCATATTCATTATCATATCATATTCATTATATTATGTCCTTTTCATTGCAATGATATGGTGGGCAAACTCTTGGTTGTTCTCCTATTACTTCCCCTACTAACTTTTTCTCTTCTTTCAGTTGCCTCCACTAATGTGGCCTTAGAGTCAAGAGGGGCTAAAGTCTCTGGTGGATATTGTGGTTATGCCTATTGGACACCAATGTATTGCATCGATGGGAAGGAGGACTCATGGGCTATCGTGACAGATTATTCTCCCCTCACCATCACACTGGGACAGCCTCACTGGCTATCTTCTTTGCGGTGAGTGAAGTCTGCCTCAATGGAGAAAAGTAGATAATTAATGAAAGAAAAGAATTAGTACTTAAGTGTAGTTTTGGTGAAAATAATTTAAATTAAATGGAAATAATTAAATTTATTATTTACTTAAACAGAAAATAGGCTAAAAAATATACTTTTATATTAAAATTAAGAACTAAATGGAATTTATTTCCTGCTCAAATTTTGAGTTATTATTTCATATTGGAATTTTATTTATGTCGAAATTATTTTATTTAAGAATCATTTTATTATTTTCAAATAATTATAAATTTGTGAGATCAATTATAGAATTAAATCAAATATATAATATTATTTTTTTCTTTTCACTTTATTATAAAATTAATAATGTAAATAGCTCAGTTTAACTTTTTTAATGGTGTGTAAATGTACTAATTTACTGTGTATTTTTTATTTAATCTCTGTAGTTTGTAATTAACAATAGATTAAAACTTACAATAAACCATTAGTAATACATATTTATTTAGTAGAATAATTCACATAAATAGTTTCTAACATTCCCTTTAGTTGTCGAAACATACTTAAAGCAAATAAAACAGGTTTAATTCCTTAAAAGGCTAACAAACACAATATCTGCATTGTTTCTGTACAATTATTTCTACGTAACAACAATGTTGTTTTATTATTTTCACTGCTGTACTAATGACGTAATTACCACTGAATGACTGACTGTGTGGACACTAATTTAATGACCCTCTTTCTCCCCTCAGGGTGAAATTAGATGCAGTGGGCACCAGTTACAGCATCGAGAGTTCCTCTGACGGAAAATCTTGGCAACCAGTTAGTGGTGAGGCAAAGGGGGAGAGGGGTGTAGTCTGGCGTACCTTTGAGTTCAGTCGCAGAGTTGTGCTGCACTTCAGAGTCACAGTGAAGAGAATAAATAGTGTAAGTATTCCCTTGACTGCTATGCTTCATGCATTAGTCGGTGAGTAATGGATGAGTAATTATTATTTATTTGAGGTTAAAATAATCCTCATTATTTCATACTAATAAAATAATGTAAATAAGACTAGGAAATATAATATATTGAGCATCAAAATTAATGTAATTAAATTCCATTAGAATTGTTACAAGTGAATTCAAAGTTTTACATTAAATTTATTTGGTAATGATAATTTAATTGGTTTAATTAATTAAAGATTCACTGCAGTAATTTAACTTTTCTCGGGATAATTACATAAAATTATTCCTACACACACAGAATTTCACCATCAATAATATCACCACTAAAGTTATTCCACCAGCCGCAAGATGTCGCTAGTGCTTTGGTTATCATTATTAAATTTGATAACTTTATTAATTAGCACTGGTTCTCATTTTTCATAAGTCTCTTATAATAGTTTTTAAATACCTATAAAAAATATTCATTTAAATTAGATAATAAATTATTATTATATTCTTATAATAGTAAAAAGAAATTAATTATTCATTTTTCTGTTATTACTTACAATACTCTAATAAATTACTTAATACTATAAAAAATATTTAATATTAATATAAAATAACTTAATGCTTATGAAATTTTATTCTTTTAGTAGCTTTAACTGCTAGCAACTCTTCATTTTCCTCTTCCATCTGTGATTACAGTACATCCTGGACTGTGTTCTATTCTTACACTGTAGCTTTCTTGCAGTCATGAGCACTCTCTATCACTGATGAACACTTTCACTTTGTGTTTTTCACTTAAATCATTTCCAATTCTCTCCAACATCTCAATGAGACGATAAAATAAAACAGAAACATTGCCTCAGTTTCGTCTAACTTAGTTGCTAATTTGAACATTTTTCTCTTTGCTAATTCTTGTTCATTTCTCTGACAGAATGGCATACTTCTGTATCACTTTGAGAGTCCTGCCAGCACCACTGCTGTCACAAACTAACAGCTCTCTCAACCAATAAGGACAGCAGTCACCTTTGACGTGAAGGAAACTGGATGTTATTTCCTGTCTCTTAATTTAATGAAATGTTTCTTATTATTGTGTCACTGATTTGTATTTAGGAATTTAGAGGAAAAATAACCTACTAACTTTTAATTGGTTAATTTGGTTAGAATTAAAACTATTCCGAGTAATGATTGGAATAGAGAGGATTTATGCTTTTCTTATGCTAATTTTATTATCATATATCTTCCATATTTCGAGTATTGTAGCAAAACCAAAATATGTTACTTTATCTAAATTACAGTTGTTTAAATTGTCACTGCAAATATTTCACAATTTACATAAAATTACTACCTATATCTATACATGACAAACATATTACTAGGGTTGTGACAATATGCGTTTAAAATTAAAAAGTATATTGAATTGTTCTACTCCATCGGTATATAGTATTCGATACCATTTCATTTCGTTTCGTCTATGATATTCTTAAGATCTATTATTTTAAATGCATATTGTCACAACTCTACATATTACTATATTGACACTAAGGAAGCTTTAATTTCTCAAAGAGAAACACTAAATTACATCCGTAAAATACTGTTAAATTACTAATAACTTCGGATAGGTTCGTGTATTCGTTACAAGGAGTACACACTAAAGTTTTTACTTCACACAGCTAATAGACTCTTGCAGCTGAAGACACACCCTCAGAGGTGTAAATAGTCACCACACACACATACAACACTGCAAACAAACACATGGTTTGAGGTTACTTTATTGGGGACAAATTCAAACCACAGAGCACATGAATACCTTCAGAAAAACCCTCTGCACTACCTATCTCACCTGACTAATATTTACTGCGACCATTTGACGTTCCTTCCGCAACTGAATTAAAGATTTGACAACAAACTATTTCTTGAACCTCCTGTAGAATTAGATGCTATAAATAAGTGAGACTGGATCCTTTATGTCACAATGAATGCATTTAGAGTTTATAGATAGCCAGTAAGTAACCGTATCTATTGTGAACTGTGTAACTGCATTGTTTTAGTTAATTATAAAAGGTGATTCTTTTTATATTCATGTTTGGGTTTAACTTTCAGTTATTCAAGTTTACGCTTGACTGTTATATAATAGTGGAAGTGATTATAATATCATTATTTAGTTAAATAGTTAATTCAAGCTTGTATTGGGATGGTTCTTATTCGCTTATTTAATCCCTACCTATTATTATGATTTCTCCCTATATTTGTTGGTGTCTAGTATATTACTCTTTGTAACATTCTCATTCTATTGCAGAATGATATTCATATCTTTTGAATAAATGATTGGCTTTCTACAACGAGTTTTTCTTCACCTCCTACAAAACTTATCCAACTATGTATTTGAAAAGGGAATTAACAAAGTAAAGCCTATTGCTAACCCTGGGAATTCACGCGGTAACTACACTCAGAGAAATTCTGATGCGCCCAGGTGTATCGAGTTCACCCTATTGCTTTGTATTTAAAGCGAGACACTTTAGTGCATCAAATTATAGTTTGGATGCACTTAGGCTCGATTGTGCATCAATTCGATGCACTTTAGTCTCTCAAATTTTCCTTTGCCAAAATAATGAAAATAATTTCCTCATCAATTTAACAAAATTATAGCTGAGACACTAAATGCATCGAACTGATGCACTTTAGTGCATCCAAACTATAGTTTGATGCACTAAAGTGTCTCGCTTTAGAGCCAAAGCCATGGTGAACTCGATACACCTGGGTGCATCTGTTGGAGTTGTTTATTTTTTGCAGTGTATTCATTGGTCCGCCGCCCCCTTTTTCCAACACCCCATTAGTCATTTTCCAACACCCCATTAGTGTATTCATTGGTCCGACATTTTTACAGTTTGCAAAATTTTGAAATTATATTCCTTAATTAGGTGATTCGAATCTAAATAATGGTTACGAATTGAACTGAAAGGTGGGGAGCTATAGGGGTTATTAGTTCTATATGATATTCCCTTATGCTGACAAATTCTGGTTTCACTTGCTCTTCAGTTTATAAATTCATTAAGATTTACCAGAAGGAGGCCCATAACACAAAATCCTAATAATTAATTTCATTCCAAAACTTCATATTGAATTTCCTTTTGAAATAAAAAGTCAATTTTATAGCGAAGCAATGTGACGAAAAAAGAAGAATATTTCCCTGATATTTTTTACCAAAATGTAACTTCCATCAATTACTCACATTTTTAATTCAGTTAGTTTATTTGTTAGTTTATTTCAATCAATGCGGTAAGTTTATTCGAGTTTCCTAAAATCCATTTCAAATTAAATACAGTTTCCAATGTGTGAGTAATTGAAATTAAGAAACTTTAAGATTAGGTCCATCTTTTATATTATTTTAATTGAATAAGTTGCGACAGTACAAGAGTAATAAATTAACCAACATGTGACTCTAATGAAATAGAATGTGATTGCAATGCTATTATTGCCTAAAATATATTGCAGTTCTTTGTCATGTGTACATGTGAGGCACAAGTTTAAATTTTAACAAGGGTAGTTCAGACAAGGCCATCCCTAGTGTAACCAGGCCGTACCCTTGCTTTTAACAGCTGATCATCAAAATCATAACAAAGCGCGACGCGCCTATTATTTTATATAGGAATAAATAGAAAGAAACAGGTTGCATTCTCCTTTAATTGACTTATTTTTATAGTTACAAGTGGAATTTTGATTTAATTTTTTACAGTGTATTCTCTAGAATTTCTGCTATCGACTGGAATATTTTTTTATCATAAATTTTAATATTTAACATTGAAAATCTTGAAATACCTAAGTTTTATTCACTACTTTTCTAGTATGATCAAATAATTTACAGTATTATATGTTATATGTCTATGGATTATCATTAATCATTCTTACTACAGCTGAGCTATAACTAACTAATCACATTATTTAAATAATTTAACATATAGACTCCACTCCATTTGTGACTTCTTGAACTGTTACCATATTTAGGGAGGCCATGCTACCATATTTAGGGAGGCCAGACTGCTGAAACTAGTTAAGTGTTCTCCAAGAAATCCTCTATTTTGCTTTGTGTTCTCATCGAAATACTTGGAGATAATGAAGAATGTATGCCTTTATTTTTTATATTAAATTCTTACAAATATATGATGTGCCTTTAAAACAATGTTATCAGCATTCTCTAATTCTAGGCACACTACATTGCATTAAATATTTTACATTTAAAATTATTTTTTATCAAAAAGAAATATTCCAGTCGATAGCAGAGATTCTAGAGAATACACTGTAAAAAAATTAAATCAACTCGTAACTATAAAATTAAGTCAATTAAAGGAAAACTCAACCAGTTTTTTCTATCTATTCCTATCTGAATTAATGGGAGCGTAGCGCTTTGTTATGATTTCGGCGATCAGCTGTTCAAACTATAAACGCCAGAATGGTCAGGCCTGATCAACTATAGATGGCCTTGTTCAGACCGCAAGAGGACAATACGATTTGAAGACTAAATCAATTTTGTTCATGAAATTTTAACTTGTCATATTTGTATTTGAACACTTTTCTCCAGATTGTCAATATTATATGAAATGAATAGTTATATGAATATTCTTAAAACCTAGAAATAAAACTGTTTTTATTAATGGAGATTTTTTCTAATAAAGACATTTTAAATGTTTGAACTTACTTCACTGTCTGTTTTCTGACCATTTACACCACCCATCAATTAAGTCGTTGTTATATTCACAAAACTGAATAAGAATTACTGAAAATTTAAATGTGAATGGAGGAGGGTTCAACAAACAAAATGATACTTGAAAGAAAACTGTAACTTCATAAGTTGTTGAAATATGCGAATTTAAAATTGGGTTCCCTTTTTCGTGGGTTCTAGGAAGTTTCGCCGTGGGAAAATTCGCCATCAGAATTTTTGCCATTGGAAAATTCGCTGTCAGGTAAATTCGACGTGAAGATGTAATTATAGAGGACATAACCATTCAAATACGTATAAGTATTGATAAAAGATATTAATAATTATATAAAATATACCAATTTGTTAAATATAACTATACGACTGAGAATTTAGAATTCTATTTATATGAATTTATAATTGTAAATATTAATTGTAGGTGATTATGTAATATTATATATCTAATAAAACTAAGATTCCTAAATTTATGTTAACTGTTCATATATGCAATGTATATTTTAATCAGTAATCGTATAATTTTGTGTCACGAGAGGTCGCTGTATAACATTTGGAGTGTTTTGATTGGTTGACTAAATAGTCAAAGCTAATTTCTTTGTTAAAAAAATGTTCAGTAAAGATGAATAAGATCACTAGTGATAGTCAGCTGTTTTAACTAATTCTAGTCTGTTCGCATAGAACTTCGGCCGATGTTCATCAACGAAGACAACGGAATTTAGATAAACTGGTTAGCAGAGAGATGTTCGAATGAGAGGATTGTCTGAAGATTCACATTTCACACGAGTCTATCATGAGAATCCACCTAAAAAACTACTCAAATGTCCTCTAACTGAACCATCTCTATTAAACTTGTCCCTCTCTATTAAGTCTGTCTCTATAAAGTTTTATTAGGTTTTTAAGTTTTTTATACTTTAAAGTGAAGTGATTTGCAGCGCATGTAGCAAAAAAATGGAAATAAAGGGAAACAACACAAATTAAAATAAAGATAACAAGACTGTATGCCATCATCTTACTGTTAATATCGGTAGCCGGTAAATTGCTCGAAATAATTGCTCGAATGAACAATTGCTCGAAAATAATTGCTCGAAAGACAATTGCTCGAAAATAATTGCTCGAAAAATAATTGCTCGAATGAATAATTGCTCAAATGAACAATTGCTCGAATGAACAATTGCTCGAAAATAATTGCTCGAAAGACTATTGCTCGAAAATAATTGCTCGAAAAACAATTGCTCGAATGAACAATTGCTCGAATGGACAATTGCTCGAAAGACAATTGCTCGAAAAACAATTGCTCGGACGAACAATTGCTCGAATGATCAAATTGCTCAGTGATCAAATTAGTAAAAGACAGATGATCATCAAGTTGGATCACTTCAATTAGCTGCACCTAATCGCCCTGGTATCTAATTAATAATTAATAATAACTGCATTTCATATTTTTCATCGCTCTTTACTATCAATCACAATACTGTTTTTAAATTATCATCTTCCTGGTATTCTAATTTTATTGAACAGAAATACTGCACCAATTTTAGGTAAAATAATTTTCGTTTTATGTCAGTCAATAGCTTCACTGGGCTCCGACGAGATGCTCTCGGGGCTAAGTTAGGTTTTAGTAACTCTGGCTATGGGAACTGTTCCCGACACATTCAGAGTGAGTCATGCATGACCTCTGGTATTCGTGACACTTGTTTTTATTATTTTTTTTTTGGCAGTTCTTGCCTTTTTTTACATTAAGCAATTGACTATTCAAAATTTGATTATTTGAGCAATTTTTAATTACATAATATTGCCGAAAGTCAGTTATTAATGAAGTGGAATCTTTTCAATTAACTGCACCTAATCGTCCTTGTTTCTAATTAGTAATTAATAATAACTGTCTTTCATAAATTTTATATTATTTGAACGATTGATCCTTTGAGAAATTGTTCATTCGAGCAATTTTTTTTCGGTCAATTGTTCGTTCAAGCAATTGTTCACTCGAACAATTATGTTTCGATCAATTTTTTTCAAGCAATTGTTTTTGAGCAATCATATATGTTTCGATCAATTGTTTTATAGCAATTGTTTTCGATCAATTTACCGGCTACCCCCTACATCGTACAAGATCACCAGAAATTACCCAAGTATGTCACATGATACCCATACACTACACCCACACCTATAACTGTTTACAAATATTCAACACTATCAACAAAACCATTAACTGAATAGTTTTCGTAAATATATTGAAACTTAACTTTCGAAATGAAAAATGACATTGAATTATTTCACCTATTGAGGTGCCACATACATATAGGCTACTTGAAAATGAATCTATAAAATGATTTGGGTTTTATGATTAAAAAGAACATGAACAGTATACCGCTTCACCACATGATACCCATTCACATGTTACAGACGAGATGACACAAACGGTCTCTAGGAAAAATAAGAAAAAACAGGAAGGGTTAGATTTATAATCAGTTTTACAATTATTAATAGTAAATAGCTATGAACAAATTGACACAGTTATTATCAATAACTGAAAAGAAACAAGGATGGTTAGGTAGAGCTCCACTATACATGAATAACTGACTCTTATAAATTTGAAAACTGTGTGCAATTTAATAATTCGATTAATTGTTCGTTCGAGCAATTCGATCATTCGAGCAATTGTTCGTTCGTTCATATATTGTTCGTTCGAGCAATGGTTTTTCGAGCAATTGTGTTTCGAGCAATTGTTCATTCGAGCAATTTTGTTTCGAGAAATTGTTTTTTGAGCAATTGTTCATTCGAGCAATTGTTTTCCAATCAATTGTTTTTCGACCAATTGTTTTCGAGCAATTGTTTTTCGAGCAATTGTTCATTCAAGCAATTGTTTTTCGATCAATTGTTCATTCAAGCAATTGTTTTTCGAGCAATTGTTTTCGAGCAATTGTTTTTCGAGCAATTGTTCATTCGAGCAATTGTTTTCGAGTAATTGTTCATTTTAGCAATTGTTCTCGAGCAATTGTATTCGAGCAATTTACCAAGAACCGTTAATATCGCTGTTGTGTTGGCGATAGTGAAGATAATCAGCTTGTGATTGATAAACTAAATACCTCAACTGATAAAGAGCGTTCACACAACCTTTCTTTCTGCTGTTCTGTCACATGTGTAGTGAAAAATAAACAGCTTGTAATTGACCAACAAAAGGTTTAATTTGACACAATAAAAATGCAAGTCACTTAGTATTATGTAAAATAGTAATAAAAGATTAATATTAATAACTAACAGAAACCTAACCCGTTAAGTTGGGTGAAACTTACCAGCCAATGTTCTACACCTTAAGAGTTCATCCCTATAGTGGAATATTATTTGTATTGACTGTAAATAGATATTGTATGAATGTTCTTCACCGTAAGAGTTCATCCCTAGTGGAATACTATTTGTATTGACTGTAAATAGATATTGTATGAATGTTCTTCACCGTAAGAGTTCATCCCTAGTGGAATATTATTTGTATTGACTGTAAATAGATATTGTATAAATGTTCTTCACCGTAAGAGTTCATCCCTTGTGGAATATTATTTGTATTGACTGTAAATAGATATTGTATGAATGTTCTACACCTTGAGAGTTCATCCCTATAGTGGAATATTATTTGTATTGACTGTAAATAGATATTGCATGAATGTTCTTCACCGTAAGAGTTCATCCCTAGTGGAATATTATTTGTATTGACTGTAAATAGATATTGTATGAATGTTCTTCACCGTAAGAGTTCATCCCTAGAGGAATATTATTTGTATTGACTGTAAATAGATATTGTATGAATGTTCTACACCTTGAGAGTTCATCCCTATAGTGGAATATTATTTGTATTGATTGTAAATAGATATTGCATGAATGTTCTTCACTGTAAGAGTTCATCCCTAGTGGAATATTATTTGTATTGACTGTAAATAGATATTGTATGAATGTTCTTCATCGTAAGAGTTCATCCCTAGAGGAATATTATTTGTAATGACTGTAAATAGATATTGTATGGATGTTCTACACCTTGAGAGTTCATCCCTATAGTGGAATATTATTTGTATTGACTGTAAATAGATATTGCATGAATGTTCTTCACCGTAAGAGTTCATCCCTAGTGGAATATTATTTGTATTGACTGTAAATAGATATTGTATAAATGTTCTTCACCGTAAGAGTTCATCCCTATAGTGGAATATTATTTGTATTGACTGTAAATAGATATTGCATGAATGTTCTTCACCGTAAGAGTTCATCCCTAGTGGAATATTATTTGTATTGACTGTAAATAGATATTGTATGAATGTTCTTCACCTTAAGAGTTCATCCCTAGAGGAATATTATTTCCATTGACTGTAAATAGATATTGTTTTAATGTTCTTCACCGTAAGAGTTCATCCCTAGTGGAATATTATTTGTATTGACTGTAAATAGATATTGTATAAATGTTCTTCACCGTAAGAGTTCATCCCTAGTGGAATATTATTTGTATTGACTGTAAATAGATATTGTATAGATGTTCTTCACCGTAAGAGTTCATCCCTAGTGGAATATTATTTGTATTGACTGTAAATAGATATTGTATAAATGTTCTTCACCGTAAGAGTTCATCCCCAGTGTAATATTATTTGTATTGACTGTAAATAGATATTGTATGAATGTTCTACACCGTAAGAGTTCATCCCCAGTGGAATATTATTTGTATTGACTGTAAATAGATATTGTATGAATGTTCTACACCGTAAGAGTTCATCCCCAGTGTAATATTATTTGTATCTTCTTGCAGAGACGAATTACATTGTTATTCGTGACTTTTGTGGATAATATAATTTATCCATTTTTTCAAACTGTTCTGTAATCAACACAATAATTATGGTCTACAATATCAAACTATTAAATTCTGTAGAAATAATAGCTTCAGTGACTAATTTCAACCTTATCACTACTAGAACTGTCGTACATCTGCCAACACACTATTCTCTTTTCTCTCAGAAAATAAATAATAGGCAGAAACAGCTGATAGAGCTCTGTTTACACCAAGTTTCCGAGTACTGTGAGTGTTCGAGTACTGCGATGCTCCACTAGTTAGAACTTACAGTGGCCGTACTCGGACAGTGGGGGGTAGCACAGGTCATGCTAGGTCAATTATTTGTTAAATTAGGTTTTCTTCACTTTGCAGACGATACCACAATATTAATGAGTGGCAATAATTTAACTGAGTTTTACCGGGATATCAAAAAATGGTGTTGGAAATGGTGAAAGAATGTGTATATTATTGTACGCTATTTGCAGACGCATCTGTTGACAGAGAGAATGTTGTAATTAAAAAGGGAAACTCTCCTATAGACGAAATGTCCAATAATAACATTTTAGGAATAACCACAGGTAATAGACTCGACTACAATAATCACATCAACATTCTAACAAGGAAACTATCACGTGTGGTTGGTGTGATGCGTAGGTTGGTGAACTGTGTCCCCTGATATTCTCTCTACTATCTACTGTTCTATGTTTTATCCACAACTGATATGTGCAATATCTATCTGGGGTGGTTGTGGCATCACAAATAATACCAAAGTAGTTAGGGTTCACCACTAACATTTGCTATTATTTAACGATATTACAAATAAAAGAAACCTCTCTTTTTCCACAATGTGTCTAAATACTTCTATCTATGTATTTGTTTCGTAAATTCATTGCATTACTAAGCCATAGTCATTATTACAGCAATAAAATTATTTAATTAATAACAATTCATCCACATTGAACTAGATTTAAAATGCACAATGAAATTACTGTTCCTAAACTAAATAAAACTGTGAGTGAGTGAGAATATTTTTTCAATGCTGCAATCAGGTGCAATGAACTTCCTACCGAAGTTAAAGACCTTATCAGTAGATATAAGATAAAGCGAAGCAGTACCTGCATGGTGACTTGTGATGATGAATCCTACGCTCTACATTCAGTTCTAAATTTTAATGTACCGATTTGATAAATACCTATTTTTTAATAAAAGTTCTTGAGATCAAATAACTAAGCAATTTCTTTTACGCACTAATGTGGATAAATTTGGATGAGACTCTACACAGAAATGTTGTTATTATTCCTAATAATTAATTTAATTCCAAAACTTTACATTGAATTTCCTTTTGAAATAAAAAGTCAATTTTATAGCGAAGCAATGTGACGAAAAAAGGAGAATATTTCCCTGATATTTTACCAAAATGTAACTTCAATCAATTACTCACATTTTTAATTCAGTTAGTTTATTTGTTAGTTTATTTCAATCAATGCGGTAAGTTTATTCGAGTTTCCTAAAATCCATTTCAAATTAATTACAGTTTCCAAAGTGTGAGTAATTGAAATAAGAAACTTTAAGATTAGGTTCATATTTTATATTATTTTAATTGAATAAGTTGCGACAGTACAAGAGTAATAAATTAACCAACATGTGACTCTAATGAAATAGAATGTGATTGCAATGCTATCATTGCCTAAAATATATTGCAGTTCTTTGTCATGTGTACATGTGAGGCACAAGTTTAAATTTAAACAAAGGTAGTTCAGACCGCAAGAGGACAGTGCGATCTGAAGACAAAATCAATTTTGTTCATCAAATTTAAACTTGTAATTATGTATTTGAACACTTTTCTCCATATTGTCAATATTTTATAAAAGGAATAGTTATATGAATATTCTTTAAACCTAAAAATAAAACTGTTTTCATTAATTGGCATTTTGTCCAATAAAGATAGTTTTAATGTTTGAACTTAGTTCACCGTCTGATTTCTGACCATTTGCCAGAATGGCTTTTCGGAACTTTTTTTATTAATAATGATAGAAATTTGAAACTTCATGACCAATGCAGAAATTCTTATTTAGGAAATTTTTTGTACGACCACTCGATCCTTGGAAAAATGCTACTTTTCACAACAGCGTGAAAAAGACCTCCAAAGAAAACACTCACATGTACGTTTGTGAGCGTGATGTACGTTTGTGAGCGTGATGTACGTTTGTGAGCGTGATGTACGTTTGTGAGGGTGATGTACGTTTGTGAGCGTGATGTACGTTTGTGAGTGTGATGTACGTTTGTGAGTGTGATGTACGTTTGTGAGTGTGATGTACGTTTGTGAGAGTGATGTACGTTTGTGAGCGTGATGTACGTTTGTTAGCGTGATGTACGTTTGTTAGCGTGTACCTCGCCATCAGAGCATCAGATCATCCTGAAATTTTGTGTTCATCTTCTCTACATTATATTCTTTCAAATTAAAACATTAAAAAATGGGTATAAATCTTTTTTTTTTTTTGCATTGAGACCCCTTAACCTTTTGTTGGCCCATCACAAGCTGTTTATTTTTCACTACACATGTGACAGAACAGCAGAAAGAAAGGTTGTGTGAACGCTCTTTATCAGTTGAGGTATTTAGTTTATCAATCACAAGCTGATTATCTTCACTATCGCCAACACAACAGCGATATTAACTGTAAGATGATGTCATCCAGCACTTCTTGTTAATTATATTTTATTTTGTGTTTGGTAGTTTGACTTCGAGTAAAAGTGGTGTGTAACGGTTTTGACCAAAGACTTCAATTTTGCATCAAGGGGTATTTTACAGGGTATTTTTAACCAGGAGGTTTTGATGGGGGAGGAAGTACTGTACCTACAATGTACAGGGGTTTGAAGGTTCGCTTTGCATACAGCGATTGTCGCGATCATCGTTGAGCGATAATCGCCCAGCAATAGGAATGCATTGAAATAGTGCTCAGCGTTAATCGCTCGTTGCAAAACAGCTCCATAGGAATAGCATTGGAGTAGTTCTCAGCAGTATAATCGCTGGGCGATGATTACTGAGCGATGATCGCAAGTATCGCTGAATGCAAAACATACCTCATGACTAGGAGATTATTGCATTTTTTTTATAAGGAGGGTTTTTGACTACATGAGTTTTGGTCCAGGAATCCAAAACAGGACCTTATAAGCCAAGCGCGAAAACTTTGAATGAGTTGTCTCTACCAGTCGAACCCCTCCACACCTCATCCAATCATTATTGTAAGAGTACACACTGCAGTTTCATGTTAAAAAGGAATTACTATTAACTTGCTCAACATGTAAACTTTAAAATAAACTGCCACATTATGAATATTTCTATTTTTGTGTATAAGGATAAAATTTCATTGACTTGAGCTACCTCTAAATATTGTCAAAAGGTCCTAGGATTTCTTCATGGCTACGCAGTATTTAATTCGCCGTGGGAAATTTCGCCGTTGGAATTTTCGCCGCTGGAATTTTCGCCGTAGGAATTTTCGCCGTTAAGAAAATTAGCCGTTAGGAATATTCGCCGTGAGGAATATTTGAAGGTCCCCTCCAAGCAAATATTTTTATTGCCTCATTCAACGAGGCTAATGATTCTTATCATTTTGCTGCAAACCGCATCGAATTTGGTCGCACATTTTTAATTTTATATGCTTTTAAAGATTTTTATAATCAAAACTCTACAAAACCTATTTTATTTCCGACTTACTAATTTAAGACATTTTTAGCCTGAAGAAAAGAATGTATATCATTAATTTTGTTTTGATTGTGAACTAAGTATTAGGCTTAATAAATCCATATAATATTCGTGTAAAGGTATAAAATTGAATAAACTTATAATAGAAACGTTTATATACTTTAGGAAACAATTAATATCTAAAATAATTTAAATAAAGGCCGAAAACGAATGTTTTGTTTATAAAATTCAAATTTGTAATCAAAACAAAGAGTGTACAATCTTCTTCTTAAGCATCAGATTAGTGATTCACTCGATTGTTGCTCACAGAGTATTAAAAAACTTTAAAAACAAATTATAGAATATTTATTGAACCGAATTGTATGCAGTTTGCAGAATAATGATCGTAGACCTTAGTTCTATAATATTATATTATAAACTCATTTTTTTCCCGATGCCTGGAGATGACCTTCAAATAATTTTTATATACTAATGTAACTGAATATATTTATTTCTATCATTCTATGTATGTTAATAACTAAATGGGAATAATATAAATAATAATATATGACTAAACATATTATATTCCTATTTATTCCTCATATTACGGTAGAATCGCAGCAACGAAGATTTTTATGGATTCTAAAATAGAAATGAATAGATTTTAGGTTTAGAGAGAGAAAAATTAGGTAGGTATGATCAATAACTCAGAATAGTACATTAATTAGAAAAGCTTTATCTTAAATTCACAATATTAGACATTCAGGAACACTTAACAAATTTAAGAGGAGGTGACGCAAACCGACTAGGATTAGACAAAACACAGCTGACTATCACTAGTGATCTTATTCATCATTACTGAACAATTTTTAACAAAGAAATTAGCTTCGACTATTTAGTCAATCAATCAAAACACTCCAAATGTTATACAGCGACCTCACGTGACACAAAATTATACGATTACTGATTAGAATATACATTGCATATATGAACAGTTAACATAAATTTTTGGCATCATAGTTTCATCAGATATATAATATTATATAATCTCCTACAATTAATATTCACAATTATAAATTCTTATATTAGTTATTTAACAAATTGGTTTACCTTATAATTATCAATATTTTTTATAAATACTTATGGGTATTTGAATATTTATGTCATCTATAATTTCTTCTTCACGGCGAATATTCCTCACGGCGAATTTTCCAACGGCGAAAATTACGACGGCAAATTTTTCCACGGCGAAAATTCATAGAACCGTATTTAATAATAGCATCTAAAAATAAAAACTTTGACTTTTTATTGTCATCATAATGGGCAGTGCAACCGGGGTGGAATATACCGGGGTGGAATATACCGGTGTGGAAAATACCGGGGTGGAATATACCGGGGTGGAATATTCCGGAGTGGAATATACAGGGGTGGAATATACCGGGGTGGAAAGTACCGGGATGTAATATACCGGGGTGGAATATACCGGGGTGGAATTTACCAGGGTGGAATATACCGGGGTGGAATATACCGGGGTGGAATATTCCGGAGTGGAATATACAGGGGTGGAATATACCGGGGTGGAAAGTACCGGGATCTAATATACCGGGGTGGAAAATACATGGGTGGAATATACCGGGGTGGAATATTCCGGGGTGGAATATACTGGGATGGAATATACCGGGGTGGAATATACCGGGGTGGAATATACCGGGGTGGAATATACCGGGGTGGAATATTCCGGAGAGGAATATACCAAAGTGGAATATACCGGGGTGGAATATACCGGGTTGGGATATACCGGGGTGGAATATACCGGAGTGGAATATACCGGGTTGGGATATACCGGGGTGGAATATACCGGGGGTGAATATAATTCAGTTTAGACCCCTCATAGATTGAAATTATTCCTATAATTTATTTAATAAAAATCTATAAAAAATCTAACAAATCCGTACATCTTTACCTTTGCTGATTGCAGAAGGTAATATTTTAGGCGGTATTTGTTTATTTATCGTCTTGTTATTCGCATAACTTAAAAAGTATGAATCAAACTTCCTGAAATTTGGTGAAACCACTAGTCAATGTCCAGGAACAATTTACTAACATCTCAGGAGCTATCGGGTAAAAGGTCAAGGTCAAGGTCATTTATAACTCAATAATTCAAAACATATTCAATTAAATTGTCAGAAAGTTGGTGAGACCATTGGTCAATATCCAGGAACCATTTGGTTATATTTTAGGAGCAAACAGGTTAAAGGTCAAGGTCATTTATAAGCAGTGGCGAGTGTATGCGCTCTACGAGTGCCCGTGCTCTAGTTAACCATTTGTTAATATTTTGTTCTATTTTTCCTTGAGTTACTGATTATTGAGAATGGGTAGAGGATGAGTTTGCCATTCTTTTTCTTCTTATGAATTACATTCATCCAAGATAAGATATTGACTGTGGAGAGAGATGAAATGTTACTG